>VZRI01006006.1:113168-134736 GCA_013397515.1 Upupa epops
GAGTGACATTTGCTAACCTTCAGTCTCTAGGCACCTCTCCTGATCTCCATGACATAGAAAAGGTGGTGGAGATTGGCTTAGCAATGACTTCTGCCGTCTCCCTTAGCACGTGCAGAGGCATCCCATCAGGATCCATGGATTTATGTACATCCAGTTTGCTCAACTTATCCCTAACCCAGTCCTTATCAACCAAGGAAGGCTCCTCTCTTGTGTTGACTTCTGGAGCCTCAGCAGTCTGGGCTTTAATATCAGGACAGCTCCCGGAAGTATAGACTGAGGCAAAGGAGGTGTTAGGTATGTCTGTTTTCTCTGTATCCTCTTTCTTCAGGGCACCCAGCTCATTCAGTAGCGGCCTACATTGCCTCTAGGTTTAGTTTTACCTGCAATGTATTTGAAGAAGCCCTTTTTGTCACCCCTGACCTCTTTCTTGCAAGGTTTAATTCCAAGGAGGCCTTGGTTTTCCTAGTTTGTGATCAATCACAAAATGGCATTATCACTAAGGCTGGAAGAGACCTCCAAGATCACCAAGTTCAACCATAAACAAATACCACCATGCCCACTAAACCATGTTTTCCAGTGCCACATCCACCTGTTTCTACATTGACTACCTGAACAGTCAATACTGGACCACTCCTTCAGTGAAAAAGTTTTTTATTATGTCCAAACTAAACCTCCCCTGTCCTTCAATACAAATAGATTTAACTAGCTCTTGCTAGCAAACACAGACTGTATTTAAACCCTTCCTCCAGCAAGAATTACTTCGGGGTTGTTTTGTATTTTCAGCTTCCAACCTCTCTATTTTTTCCAAACAGACATGGAAGCACAAAGGCCATTGTAGGGACCCCTCAGTTAACTTGCAGCTCACGTAACTTATTCTCCCTCCCAAGACACTCATCTAGTTAGCAAGGACAGAGGTCAATGGACAAACCTCGACCTGCTCTGCACTGGGATCAAACTGGTCTTAACCATCAATGGGGCTGATGACAAATGAGAAGCCAGGCTTCCAGCTGAATTTCAGTTTAGTTATTTTTGTTTTAATGTATGTGTGAATCAATTAATCCTGTCATAGAAGGGCATCGTAAACTGTGTGCCAGAGTTAATGAGTCAGACATTATCACATCATTACACCAGCTGGCATAATGTAGCATGTGTTGTTTGTCATAATATACACTGCCATGCTTAACAACCATTAATTGTTTACACGAGCAGTCATATTTTTCTTCAAAGAACCTTCAGTGACTGGTTAATATTTTGAAAGCTTCTTAAGAGAGTAACTC
This sequence comes from Upupa epops, assembly GCA_013397515.1. Lineage (NCBI taxonomy): Eukaryota > Metazoa > Chordata > Aves > Bucerotiformes > Upupidae > Upupa > Upupa epops. Next base: position 114,446 of record VZRI01006006.1, read on the forward strand.
TTACTAGTGAAAGATAATAAAAATAACCCCCTCTCCCATGAAGCTCAACAGGATGCATTTACATAGAACCAAAATTAAAGCTCCATTTTCTTCATAAAAACAAATAAATTGAAAAACAAAAGCACTCTGATTCCAGACAGTTCCATAAACTCAATCCCCACTGGTCAGCACTGCCATGAATATTAACAGCTGAGCTACCCAAGTCCCTTCTGGTTAGCAGGGATCAGGCGCTTTCTTCATTTGGTTGCAGCCAAGCACTAAGCACAAAGTTTGAGCCAGTTCCTCCTCTACTCTGGTACCAGAAGGAAGAGGGTGGCAATTAGAAAAGACCAATGGAACCCTAGAACTAGATCTGCTATAATCGTACACTTCTTGAAAGAGATGTTTGTGGGTCCCTTTCACCACTTTCCTGGGCCTGTCAAGTGAAGGCATGGTCATCACTCTTACTTTAGCACAATAGTTTGGCTGTTCCTGTTTACTTGGCTGATTAAAGACAACATTTGGACGCTCTCAGCAACAAATCCAGGTTTACCAGCTTTCTGTGAATTGGTTTCAGTGTGCTTCTGGCCAGATCTGTTTGCCATATGGCTTTCCAAAGCCAAAGGCTAATAACATGTTTAAAGCTGAATTTACTTCAGCAGCCAGGAACAGAGAATCAGACCCACAGGTACTGATTGTGGCCACTCACACACTCATCAACCTTTGTTACAGGGGAGTTTTGCTTTTCAACAACCACCTGTTTGACAGGAACGAGGACGTAAGAAAAATAAAACAAGTCACTGCCATGGCTAAGAACATCCGCTATAGAGAAACCTGGGAAAGTAAAGCTAAGGTCTTCCATTAAAAAAAAAAAAGGAAATATGGAGTATTATACCTCAGACAGCCTTAATGTACTGCTAGATTGATTTAAGACACTTGTGATTCCAGGAAGTGATAAAAACAACAGATGCTGCTCTTTTGAAGGGAAACAGACAATCCTATTCCTTCACTTTATGGAATTTATTGTCACCATCCAGTGCGACTCAACAGGAAGGGAAGATCAGTGCCACAGATGTAGCTAAGGTGGTGTGGTGCAGTGCAGCGATGATGGTTCTCTGACATTTTAAACACTATGTGCCAGTCAGCCCATGCCTATGGCTACAGAGACACAGCTCCAAAAACTCCATTCTCTTGGATTCACACCTAAGTGAGACCTGAGTCAACAAAGCACTGGGGCATATGCTAATCTTTGAGCATCCTAGTAGTCAGCCCCAGTCATATGCTTACAAAGAAAAGCATGTGTTAACCTTTTGCTGTGTCTTTGTAGCCTGTAGCTAACACACAGCAATGGAGTTCAGCATTTATTCATCTGTGCACCTTCAATCTTAACACTAAGTTTAATTAGCTTTTACACAAGCATATTTCCTTTTTGACAAGCAGAAAATCAATACCCTGCTACACAGTTCTAACCACTGCCTGACCCACGTATGAGTATAACAGGTTTATTTCTGGCCTGACATCAGTATTTAATACCCCGTTGTACCACTCTTCAATCTGTTAGGCCACTCTAGATTATAAATTGTGAAAGACTATAAATTGGACTCAGTTTTCCTGTACAAACTATATCACATAATACCATTATGTATTTTTCACCTTACGTTTATAATTAATTACCAGTGTGTTTCCAGAAACACCCACTCTGCTTTCAAAGCTTCCTAATGCAGAGCAGCTCATTGTTCAAAGACAATGTGCTCTTGTACATTGCAATGTGCAGACATCCTGAACATTTCCCTATAGTATTTCTTCAGTGTGGGGTCCTTTTTGATTCTGCGTTGCACCTGAGCTGAATTCAAGGTGCCAGCATTTCTGACAGGATGAATCTGCAAGAAAGGTGTAGTTAGATGACAGTCCAAAAGCAATTTCACAGAATCTCACAGAAATCAAAGAAGCATGTGCCCTAGGAATCCCGAATTGTATGTCTTTGAGACATGTAGCAAAGGAGGATCCAAGCGTACATCACACCTGATATTCCATGTGTCTGAGGACATATCAAACCCAGAATAAAATGGATGATTCTTCTTTTCCTAATGAAACTGAAGCCTAAGGAAAGTCATGCCAGATACCCTCCTATTCCATCTTGAAGAAATGACTTTACCTCTTAGTTGGACTTAGGGTAATTGTATAAAGGCCTCCAATCTCTGAAATCTGTAATGGAATCTGTAATCCTGACCTACTGGATATGAGCTATACAATTACTCTGAGTATATTCAGAGCAAATAATCAATTCCTGAAAAGCTCCAAATATTCAGAACTTCTGATGCACAACACTGTGTCCAAGGGTCTGGATTAGAATTACTTGCACAACAAGGTGGAAACCCACATCTGATTTCTGCTAAGTCCTTTGAGGAAGTTCATCTTCTCCTTTTGACAGTGTTTGAGACACATTAAATTTTTGCTTAAATCAGTATCTACTATGTAGGAGCAAAAACCAGGAAGATTATGAAGACCCACCAACATCCAAAGCAGTCTCCCCATTCTGAACAAACACAGAATAACCCATCACCCACTCTGAGCACAAAGTACAACCCACCAGTACTGTTCCCTTCTGTGGACTAAGCCAGAAGATAAAAAGTACATTGGACATGCTGCCAAAAATCTTTATAACCTCAGAAAGCTTATCAGGGTAGAAGCTACTTCGGTTTCTCCTTGGGTATCCACAGAATCAGCATTAAGAGTTGCCCTGGATTAAAAAAAGGATCAGGAGTGTGATGCAGAGAACTACTTGGAGTTTTATCCAGTAATAAAGCCACCTTCGCTTGTGGTTAAACCTAACTGGGGCTTTAATGTCTTTGCTGTGCCAGGCTCAGTGTTTGCAGCCTGTTGTAAGATCTCGCCCTCCTATCCAGATTCAAATTAGATCTTTTACAAAGCCTCACAGAGAAGAAAACATTAGCCCATAAACATGCCACAGCAGTTTCCAACAGGGAGCAAAGCTTCAGATTAACGAAAGTTTTACAGACCCCCAGAAAAGTTCCTGTCCTTGAAAGATGGTAACAGATTGTCAAGAGGGGTTAAAGCAGCTGTCCACATGGCTCTCTTCAGCTCTCTGGAGTGTGGCAAAGCGCACTGTTTGGCGTAATCATGACACAGATCTGCATGTGTATGTCTTCAATAATTCATGCTGCAGCTTGTCTCACTGTGGGGACAGATGTCAGTGAAATCAGTGACAGCCGATCATACTGATCCCTCACATAGTCATGTGAGAGCTGATCCTGCAATGACACTGAACCTTGGGAACACACCCATCGATGCCCATGTGGGGATGACAAGAGCAGGCAGATAGAGACACATGTGTGCAGCACATACACTAAGGAAAGGCACTGCACCCATGGGGCACAGTGCTGTGTTTGCACATGAAGTGGAAAATCAAACTGAAATTAGAGCAGCCCCTCACTGCTTGCAAACACAGACCCTCCATTTTAGATTCACCAAGGGTGAAGGATGAGCAGAAGTCACAATCTAACCACATGCACTTTGGAGTGACTTGGTGATCATTAGAATGATTGTATCTTTGAATCTGATTTGAAAAATCCAGACAAAAGCCCACATCATTCCTGGCATTAAAATCTTGTTCTTTTTCCTCAGTCCAACATCTGATTCAAATTGTTCTATGTTATCATTTGATACTTAAAACAGTCATCTAATTCTTTATTTATTGTTGGGGTTTCAACACACCACTAGTTAGCTTGCTTTCTAACTCAGCGTATCCAGCTTTGCTTACTTGAATTAAGTTTCTGTCTTTGAAACAGCAATTCAGCAAAGCTGCAGCTACCTTCACTGGGCAAGTTTCACCTTCTCTCACTGGCAGAATTCAGGATGCATCACGTTATACCAGAAACACAGGACTTAAATGGAGGTATAACTTTTTCCCTTTTATGGAAACATTTCTAAAGCCCATAGGAAGTCTTTGTCTTAGCCACGTATCAGCCTGTGGCATGTGTCTGTGCATACGTGCGGGCATATGGGATTTCTGTCAAGTGACAGAATGTCAGCACCAAAAACTTCCACGTGCAGGGAAATCCCACAGGCAAGGACTTTGTGAGAGGTGCCTATTTCTAGAGAGAACCATGGCAGTGAGACAACCATCTGGAAGCTCCAGAAAAGCTGGATTTATACAGAGGCAATTTCTCCTCCAAGTAAGCAAGAGCCAAAAGATGCTTTGAATCATTGTATAAGTGACCTTCATAACACTCTGCAGTTAATGACACAATGGACAGGACACTCTCCCCAAGCCCAGTCCACATCAGCTTACAGTGCAGCGCTACTGTCAGACTGCCTTCCAGTCATTTCCTTTCCCCTTATAATTGCAGTGTGAAGAGTATTTTCCCCAGAAGAAACCTCACCTAAGATCAGTGCATTTAAAAAAGGACATTAATTTCTCATTACACTGGAATCAGATTATTTTCCAGGCAACATCCTGACTGAGTCAAAGCACCTTATTAGAGCTGCCATGCATACTGTTGTTTAACATCATGCGCCATTTTTCTTTGGAAGGTGCATTTACATAAACATTTCTAATCACAGCCATGTAAAGAGACACGGTATAATAATTTATGACTTCTAGGTAATATGTCATATGAATCTTAACATATGGCATTACACAGTGTGATGGCAATCTTGGCTCTTCCGAGGGAACCTGGATAACATCCAGTGAGACGTGAAGGAGCCAAATGCAACAGAAAACCATATCAATGCTAATCCAGGTTTACACCTTTCATTCAGCGCTCCAAGCCTTCCACCAGATGGTTTTGCACAGAGGCATTAATGCCAGAAATAATTGTGTAGACTCCACTGGTTTTCAGACAGGCTATTTCTGAAGTCTTGAACGTGAAAATAATCCCAGTTAAGTGGCACCAGCAATTCAGAGGTGCAAGAAGTGGTGAGAAGCCTTCAGAAGGTGCTAGAAAGTGACTTCAGAAATTTTCTATTCTGGGTCACAGCCACCAACTTTGTTTTACAAGGGCAACATAACCCCAGTATCAGTCAAAATAGTGACCACTGCCTTTGCATTTGCCTAATAATACAGCAAAATTTTATCAGCTGTACGGAATCCAGCCAATATTTCTGTTTTGCCTGATTATTTAATGTATTTTCATTTCTACTGTGCATTTTATTTTCCTACATACAAAATGTTCCTTAGAAGTTCTGATATGAGTGTAAACAAACACCCCCAGTGAAGCAGTTTCTCACAGGTCAGCTGTAAAGACTACACCTGATACAAAGACAGCATCTGGTACTAAGAACTGCAGAAACAAGAGTCAAGACAATTACTGTAGAGGGATGGTTCAGGTCCCCTAAGCGGTGCTACCGCAGGGAGCCTACAGACTGACCATAATGTCCCTCCTACTACAGGGAGGGGAGTGTGTGCCTGTGACAATGACTGCATAAGGCAGTGCCTTTGGAATTAATAAAACTCCTTGCACCACTGCTGAGGGCCAAAATACATCAAGTTTTCCCATTTCTTCTCTTAGGGCCTAAATACAGCTGAGGCTTTCACCTAGCACTGAATGAGGGATCCATAAGAAACCCTGCCCTGCCAGGAAGGCACTGTCTAACCATTTCTGCTTTTCAATACCTACAGCCCCACTCTCACCTGGCCATTCTTGTCTGAGAGAATAACCTGTGCAGAGCTTCACAGAAGGCTCTTTGTCTGAGGTATCTAAAAATGGCATCACCTTGCTCCTAATCACTCCCAGCCGTGTAAGACATGCCTTGTAGGTAACGTACAAAGAACACGTATCAGCTTTTTATTTCCTGAAAAGCCGAAAGTCACTCTTATTTTTCCACAGCTGCATGTGTGTGCTGAGCCAGCTGCCAAGGAGTGCTGGTTTGCAGCTTCCTGCCCTAATGTGCAGTTTCAGAGCAGCTGAACAAAGCACAGTAGTGCCAACATGGCTGCACAAGTGTAAAGAGAAAGAAAAGGTTTCACTTCTGCTCTTAGAACCCTGGTCTTTTGTGGCAGACACGGCTCCCTCAGACAATGGCTTTGTTGCAGCACTTTTTATTCAGGGCTAAAGCTTTGAATATTCATCAGGGCTCCAGGCTAGTGATTCTGTTGCAGCTAGGTTTCTTGTCTTCCAGGAAGCCCTTGACAAAGGTCACAAACAATTTGCTCACTCCTCTTATTAAAATAAAGATGGAAAGCATTGATGATAGCTTTGCCCAGCAGCTAACCATCATCTGTAGCGGTTCCAACATATGCTTGTGAGATAATGAAAAATACAGCATTAAATACAGTGGCAGATTGAATCTTGTTTCAGGGTAAATATAGTAAGTAATTTTTTTTCCTCTTCATTTCCTCAGAACCTGTTTAGCATTAGACTGTTAATATCATCACTGATACATGACAAAACCATTGCATAATATACTGCATTACAAGCCAGCCCCACCATAAAAGTGAGCAATGACAAACTATGAGCGTTATTCAGGCATTCATAATAATGGAGTGCTCCCAGCCAGCCCTCTTCCTAGCGTTACCACTGCAGACCTTCAGAGAACTTGCCTTTAAACAGGGCCATGCACCTCTGACTCCCTCACCATCACTGTCATCATCTCAGTCGCATTCTCCTCCTCAGACTCCTTTTACATCCTGCAACCTCACACCTGGTCTTGGCCCTTGCAGCTGGGCCCCGTTGCATGTTTTCTTCAAACAGTGGTCTTGAGTTCATTTTTTCCAAGGAATCCTAACCAGAAAGGTAGACAGCTTTCGACTGTTTCCATGAGAGATATATGTGGGTATTTTAAATAGATCAAATATAGGTGGGTTCCAAATCCTAATGTCCTCCTTCATAAAGGTATACAATGGTACACCATGATGATCAACACATCTGCAGACAGGGTCAAAGCCTTCTCTGCTCCTCTGTGATACTTCACATTCCTGTGCAGGCACATCTCCTTACTTAACAGCCAAAGGCCCTTTGTCTGGAGAAATTCCTTCAGCAAAGCCTCTCGCCTCTCATTAGAGAGCAATTCTAATGAACATCTCCAGACAGTTCGAAGGGCTCCCTCCTCATCCTAATGAGGAGTGGCAGTTGCACTACATGAGCCAATGGAGGCAAGTGACTAGTGACCAACATGTCACGTCTCTCCCCACCGTTGGGTGTTCTGCATTTCCCACTACTGTTATGGTGCTGAAGGTGCAGCTGGGAGACAACAAACACACAACCCAGAGGTGCAACCCACTGAGAAAACCAAATATATCAAGCCAGCATCAATTTTTACTGGTTTGCAAGTGGCAAAGTGCTGTTTGTAAGCTGCTTTCTTAAAAGCAACACCCACCTATACCCATGATGTTTAGCTGCTTTGAATAAAGAGTTTCTGCATTATGAGCAGGGGAAACCATGTCTCAAAATGCTCTGGAAAACTGCAACAGATTTGAACTACAGATGCCTTTCCTCAAGAGTTACTTTCTGAAAAAAAACCCAAACTACTCTTGAACATTTTGGTTTCCCCTAGGCATTGACACCACTGCTTAGAGGCAGTCCTATGGCCAGAGCAGGTCTACTGGAGTCAGGGTCACCGGGCAGGGCACAAGCACACACTGACACTGACATCCACAGCTATTTAGTAAGATACCCTGTGACTCTAGGGCAAACAGCCCTCAGGGTTCTCAACACTCATGCAGACCCTGGAAATGGCAGTTTCCCTTCAGCAGCTCAATTAAAAGCCAGACTGAAGCTATTGTTAATTTTCTCCAGGAACTCTTTTGTCCCATTTTGTTCCATTTGTCATCACTCATGGTATAAGAAGCAGAAACCAGGGAAGCAGTTTCACATCTCTATGTCTGTCTTTGGAGCCTTTAGTCTTAGCAGACAGCATCCACAACCCTAGCCCCACAGACCCAGCACAGCACTGATCTGCTATCCACGGAGCACTCCAAATTAAATCCTGGACCTGGATTTTTCCTCCATTTAGCTCAAACCAGCACCTTTAATCTCAGTACTTCTTTCTTGCCTGTTTCCTCACAGATTAGCAGATGTCAGCTCCGGGGCTTTCAGAAGCAAAACCCCCCCATTATCCTTACACAATCTGCAGGAACTCCACATTAAATGAAACATTAGAGTTGAAAATTACAACCAGTTTACTAGTATTTACTAAAGACTTCTTGCAATACTTTATGTCCCACGTTGAGGTTTCTCCAGTGATGTTAGAGAAAAAAATCAATTCAAAATTGCTTGAAGATGTTTTGGCTGAGAAGCCAGTGACTTACAGACACATACATAACCTTGTGCTTACTGGTATCACGTACCTATTGTGCTGTCCATTCAGATCAGAGAATGTTATTAAATCAATTAGCCCATACTGCAGCTGGGAAAACTGAGATTCAGCAAATAAAGCTGCTTGGTCACCCGTGTTGCAACAGCTATTAGAAGCACTTAAGCACAGACAGACATCAGCCAAGACAGGAATGCACTGTTGTTATAGTCAGTGGTTCTTCAGTTTGAAGGCAATCATCCAGATTTGCTTGGGAGAGAGAAAAACAAGGGGGCAGGAGGAAGGTGGGGACAACAGAGAAGAAAATGAGCACATTTTGCACCTCCATGTGCAGACTGAGTCATTCACTGTTCTCAGCTGAGGGATGACTGCAATGATTAACATTCTTTCCCGTATGAGAGAGACATCAAAATCTTCAATGGATCCAGCCCCACCAAGCAGAACAGTGGAGTGAGTCAAGAGTTGCTACTCCAACAAACTGCCAGTTTGCCCGAGATTGGGATCATGGAGCCAGTGCAGCCAGTGGGGGCTGCTGGGGACAGCTCCCACTCTCCCTCCTCCTGGAAGCTGCCTCTGAACACCAACTTGCTAAACACTCCCATGAGCACTCACTGAAATAGACTGCTCTTAATTTCACCAGACAACTCATTATTAGGCGAGTGATGTAATGAAATACACAACTAAGTTATAAACTGACAACCTGAGTAAGTTCTAACTCCAACCTTACCCTAGATCTGCCACCCTCAATACACTTCAAACACAAGGGCACTTGTTTAGCACTGCTGGGGGATGGGTGTGTGTGCTGGTGGAACACTCAGTGGAGAGGCTGTACAGAACCTGGAACAACTGTCCAGTCTTGCCTTTCACTCTCCTGAAGAGCTTCTCCAAAGCACAGCATTACCAGCCATTCTGGTCACAGGCATCTGTCTTGGGTTATGGAATCAAAAAGATTGTATTCTATTTTCATCTGTTGAAAGCAGTTGAGAAGCTGTGTGGTTTTGTTTTTGTAACTCCAGGGGGATGGGGGAGTGAATGCCTTGCCCAATTGTTAAAACCAGGTAGGGCAATGTTTCTTGGGGTGGGGGAGTGAATGCCCTTTGCCCCACCTGGTTTTAACAATTGGGTCAGTAATGTTCCTTAACTGTCTTTTGCTGGTGGGCCATTAAGACTCATATCATCCCATTGTGAGACTCTTCACCCAGTGGGGGGAGGTGGGGGGAGCTGACCGTTCCCACCTGCATAAACTGGGACTCAGNCTTCTGCCTCCCGCCCCAAGGTTCCCACTGTTTCCTGCACCGAACAGAGCTGCTGCTGTGGCTGCCCGGCTCTCCTTGCCGCCTCCTGCCTGCTGTGATTTTTTTTTTCCGTCTGCACCCGCACAGAGGAAAAGTCTCTCCACGTCCGCCGCTCCGGGAGAACTGAACTGCAGCAGGTTTTTCTCTGTCGGGATCCCTAGGACTTTCTTTTGACTGGTTGTTTGGGTGTACTGTTGGGTTTTCTTAGTGTCCTTAATAATTGTTGTTCCTTTTCCCAAATCTTTTGCCTGAAGGCCTTTAAATTGAAAGAATTTGGTACCTGTCTTCCCAAACCGAGACAGCATCTGACCAAAGTAGTCTTTCCAGCCTTGTCTTTTAGAATGGACATTCCTGTCCCTAATGGTGCTTAGAGCTTCTTCCCCAGTTAGACATGTTTACTGGGCCCTGCACAATGCTTACCTGTCCTTATAAGAAATAATTCAACAAAATACCCCTGAACAACAAACACTAAAAGAAGCTGCATAGGAAGAAGTACAGATGAAATGTAGCATCTGTCTGCACCTTTTCAGTGGTGTTTAGACTGAGTCTGCCAATAGCTGTGCAGTTATTTGGTACAATGATACTGCATCGCAAGAGCGAGAAAGCTGTGATCTGGCTCCTCAGAAAAACACTGTCAGTTCCAAGTGTCAGAACCTTCTTTTCACCCCATTCTGAGTAAATACCAGCATCAACAGAAGAATTCAATGGCTACAAAGTCATCCAAGCACCACTGAGGTGAATATCTATTGCCAGCTGCTGCATCCTTCCTATCAACATCTGGCCACTGACCCTGTGTGACTTCAGGGTTTATTTCTTCAAGCATCTATTTTTTATGTTTCTATCCCTTTAAGCCACTCCTGCCAGCAACCAAGTATGTAATTTGCTGTTTCCACCTGATATGTAAGTTGATTAATCACATGTAAACATAAGGCAGGTTCTCATGCTGAGGAGGAAGGAAATCCACATCAACTAATCTTTCTAACACTGAAATTTCAGCTGGGTTTCCCTAATATTAAGCCTCCAGTCTGTGCTGCAGTTCAGAACATACCTGTTTCTGACCAAAAGGGAAAAACTTTTTAGAAGGCTCTTAATCTTGTTGGAATCTCCACACAAGAAATGCAAACATTATTTTCCTTACTTCAGCCTAGCACAACAAATGTTCTATCAGACATGCAGACTACACAGATGGCTACTGAAGTAAATGGACCATCTTTCAGCGGCCAGTTGCAAAGTGACATGATCACTTTGTCACTCCAGTTTCCCACTTAAGGTGGAACTGGAAATTCTACATAGAGTAGTGTTCTGCAGATGGCAAAGTTTACACATGATGTACATCACCCTGAGGGAACCCAAGAGGTTATGCAGTGTTCAGAACATCCCTGGCACTGTCATCCATCACATCACCCAGGTGAGAAAGTTCCACAGCAACCTTCTGTGGTAGCAAGTCTACACTGGGCCAGGAGCTACAGAAAACTCTCACACTCCGTGAGACAAAGGATCAGGGGGACACGCCCAAAATGATTGGCAGTGTCCTTCCCAGCTCAGACAGAAAAGCTTCACCATGCTTTGCCAAGTGTTGAGCCTCACCATTACAGACTGCTCATCTACTTAGAACCCTAAACTATACCAGGAGAAGCTCTCAATCAGTGCAGGTACCTGACCCATGATGGTGACATGCAAAGTCAAGAAGTTTCATTATCAACTTCTTCTTTTGGCACCAAACCTACAAGGTACCAGAAGCTCTGCCGGAGACAGCAACAGGCTCTCACATCTTCAGAGAAAAGAGCAGAAATTTATCTTCCTCCCAGGGTCATACATACCCAAGCTCAATGACACACAATACTTTGAAGCATTTCTATTGACAACTTTCAGATTAGAGCTCCTGGAACATGTCCAGAGGAGAGCAATTCACATGATTACAGGGCTGGAGCACCTCCCCTATAAGGCGAGGCTGAGCAAGCTGGAGTTGTTCAGCCTGGAGAAGAGGAAGATCAAAGGTGACATTATAGCAACTTTCCAATATCTGAAGGCAGCCACAAGAAAGCTGGAGTAGGGCTTCTTCCACAGGTGCATAGTGAGAGAACAAGGGGAAAGGGTTACAAATTTGAGTAGGGAAAGTTTAGATAGGACATTTGGAAAAAATTCTTTCCTGTGAGATTGCTGAGATGCTGGAACAGGTCACCCAAGGACATTGTGGCTGCCCCATCCCTGGAAGTGTTCAAGGCCAGGTTGGATGGGGCCCTGAATAACCTGATCTAGTGAAGGTGTCCCTGCCTATTCAGGGGCATTGGAACTAGATGATTTTTAAGGTCTCTTTCAACCCTGGCCATTCTACAATTCTATGATCATCATCCCCCACTCCTTCACCTGAACAGGTATGGAAAGCATCTTCAACAACTGGTTATGGTCTGATGGCCCAGCAGATGTGCTGAAATGTTACACTTGCTGTCAAACAGATTGTATGGATCAAATACTGCTTGCTCAAGGAGGATGCCTGGATACCTACATGCAAACGTAACACTGTTAGACACACAAAGTACCTGCAGCATGGGACAGGTCTCCCAGCCAGTGGGCCTCCTGTTCATTTAGAGTCATAAAGTCAAGCAAGACCTGTCTCTAGTGTCTGACTAGTCCAGAAGTAAAACTTTACAGGCAAAGACTAAATGACAGTGGTGCCATAAGCAGCAGGATAGGTGAGACATATAAGAACTGACACAGGTTAAAAAGCTGGTTAAGCTCACTTTCCTCTCTTTACTCCCATAAAGCTGCTTATCCTAAAGCAGCAGGATTTACCCCCTGGGTCTGCCTACCAGTAGTAATTTCTCCTTCTGTATTCTACCACAACATCTTCCTCTTTCAGTTCCTTATTCTCCCCTCCCTCCTGTTGCTCAGCCCATGCAGTAAAAATAAATAAATAAATATTTCGATCCCTCCTGCAAGCATGTGTTTATCTCTTTATTTTTACATGTTACAGCTTTCCAACATCTGTCTCAGTGTGGTATAATCTTACTGATGAAATATTTCATGTTGTCCTTGAGCCCTCATCAATATGTCTCTGTGTTATCAGCTTAGCAGATGGAGACACAGAAGGAATAACCTCAGCTTACCTGGGTGATTTTTTCCCTAAGTCTGTACTTACCACAGGCCAGGCCAAGAATCATCATTTTCATCATGCAGCACAATATCTCTGTAACAATCCTCACTGTCTCTTCTTACAATCACATCCACCTACCTCACTGTAATTTCCCCCTTTACTCTTCAAGTTCTTCTCACTGAGCACTAATTACTTCCAACCTCATTTCATACATACTGAAAATTCAGGGAGACACAAAGGGTAACTGAAAAGCCACTGCTAGGACACATCAACTTGGCAAACTTAAGCCAGATCCTCTCAAAAATAAAAATCACCCTTTTTTTGGTCAAAGACAGTCAATAAAAACAATACATAAAAACCCACCAAGTTAACACTTTTTCCAATTGCATTTTAGAGGCTCCTCTCTTCTCTACACGAACGTCCCAGTGACTGTAGAAAGCAAAGACTTTTCTCAAGACTTTCCTGAACTCAGCCTCTCAAAGCCTGCCTTCCTTTCCAGCGCTTGGATTTTGAGGTCACACACCTAACTATTATATTGCACAGCAACTCCCGCTTTTGGCCAATCAAAGAAGGCTGATGTAGGTGTACTTTCTGTACCACCTCCCCTGTCCTACAGCTCAGAAACACCACTAGGCACACAGCAAAAGCAAACAGACAGTAATCTTAGAAACCATTTGGACCACTTTTTACTGACCACTAAGACAGTTAATGGTCCAAGGCAAAGCCTACGGCCATTATGGGTCCAGCAGAAAGAGATACTTGTTTTCACATGAACAGAGTATTTTGGCCTGGTCACCAAAAGCACATCGGAGACAAAGACTTCTAATTTTTTGTCTCGTAGATGCAGTCAGCATCAAAATCAAAAAAGGTTGCTAGAAATCAAGCAACCACCAATATGTGCCAGTCTGCATTCTGTAACCACTGACACCATGGCCTCTGCACTATGCCCACAGCACTGAGGCACAGAAGTACAGCAGGATTACTGCTCAGGAACCCCATTCCTCTGGCCAAGGACTCTGTGGCAGTGCTGCAAGGTAGAACAACTGTAGAGCTAGCAAGAACAAAGCCCGATGTTACAGTTCAGCTTAACATATTACTGAACGACTTCCTGACGGAAGGTTAGCTGTGGTGTGTTTGGGTATGTTGGGGCAGGGGGAGGGGTTTTATTTACTTGGTTTATAATCCTATCTAAATAAAGGTAAACACATCAGGATTATAAAATGAAATAAATCTGAAGCAGAATAGAATGGATGGTAGGGGGAAAAAAAACTCAAGAGGGTCAGGAGATAATGAAGATTATACCTCAATATTGGGATTATGATGTTAGTTCTTTATTTCAATAAAACTGGATAGAGATCTTTTATATCAGGGACAGAGCTTAGCTGTAAGGACAAAGTAATCTTCTGGGAATTATGCATACAGGCTCGACATCATTTTTATTGGATGGCTGATGAACTGGAAAACTCCGGGATAGCCTGGTTTTAATTTGTAATCTTAATTTTCATATAAATCGGTACAGTTGGAGGAAGGGGGGCAGATGTAGAGGGACTCTGATGCTGTGCTAATATTGCAGCATTAAGACAGCACATGCATTAAGGCTACAACTGTAACTCATCTAGTATCTGATCCCGTCTTGTTGTCTATCCATCTGTCTACTATCTTTACATCTATCTATCTATCTATCTATCTATCTATCTATCTATCTATCTATCTATCTATCTATCTATCTATCACCCCACCAAAAAAATCTCAGCAATAAGCCACAAGCGGAAGAGACAAAGTCAGTGTAACATTTCTTCACCTGCCAGGAACCACCAGCTGCTCACCAGAAGGAAGCCATGTTAAAGAAGCAGACTGACAAGTCCCATGTTTTGACATCAACTCCATCCTGACTCTCTAGTCTAAAGTAAACCACTACAAAGCAATGAGATTTGTGGGTTTATGTGGGTAGTGTCCCTCTGGCCAAAGAGGGACTATCACCCAACTCCTAGTGCTAGCCTGTTGGGGAAGAATGGGGGGGAAAGATTCAAGTGCCTTAAACCTTACATCTTGTACTGTTTTTGTTTCTATAATGAGATGTACCTTTTTCCTGAGGCCTGGGAAACATTCTCCTCAGCCTCAGGAATGTTCTTTATGGCATTTTGCTCCCTCCAAATGACACCACACACAGCAATAGCAAACGGCAAGTTCAGCTTGAACTACAGGCCCTCGACACAGGATCAGGTGATGGTCTTTGCCAGGCATGGCAAAGGCAACATTTATCCTTGATTCATCAGAAATCATTTGTCAACTCTGGTTTTTGTTCTGCAGTTTCTACCAGTAGTTTCTCTTACTTCCATCACCTTCTTCAGGAACATGAGAGGAAACCTGGAATACAATGCAAGTGAGATAGGAACTGGAACAGACCAGTGCTTTAACAGGTCTTCTTAATGTTCTGTCATGGGGGCTTCAAGGCGCAGAGCAAGAGTTTATGTAACTAATTATCCCAAGCTGCACAACCACCATGAGTAAGTGCCCTAGAAGGGATTTATTTCCTCAGACCTAGGCAGCTGAACCCAGAGTGATGGAAACAGCCAGGTTATTTCCCCACTCGCCTGCATTCTACTACCTTCCTGATGCGTAACAAAACCCACAGCATTGCTGGAACAGCTGCTTTCATAAAGGTAGCAATAGACAAAGAAGCTCCCAGAATTCCACAGCACTTGAGTATCAAAACAACATTTCCAGAAGGAAAACTGAAATGCCAAAAAGATTTATATTTACTTATACAGGTATCTATCATGTGATCCCAACCTTTTAAATGTGGGCTCTTACACTGGTGCTGAGGGAGAGAACAAGCCATCAAACTCACCTCTCCATTTCCCAAATATACAGCTACTGTAAAACACAGAGTGGGCAAAGCTACTATATAAAACCTGCCAGACAGTGAAACGGTGAGAGTGAGTGACAGAAGAAAATCTGATCTACTCAGATATAATCTTTAAGTGTAAAGTTCTTTATCACTTTCAGGAACACCCTAAATCAATCCCCACTCATGCTGTTGTTTCCAAGATGACATGGTGACATGCTGACAGAAATACTGCACTAGCAAGCTGAATAAAGGGCCTGTTCATCCTCTTCCCTTGTCATGTATCTCTCCCTTCAAGTTTCTTTCCCACCTCAATCACCTGCTCTGGGAGAGCCAGCAAGTCACTAAAAGAAACGAGCATATCCCACAGCCAGAGCAGCAGAGTGTTTCATCAGCGAGCTCAGGCAGAGTGTGGAAAGCCATCCCAGATAATGGCATTTCATCAAAACAGAAAATAAAGACATATGTGATGACATCTTATTTTGGACTTCCAAAAGCCTACAAGTGTGCCATAAGATCTTCCAGGAGAATTAGGTAGTTGTGCACAGACAGACACTTTGGCTGCAAGTTAGACAGAGAGATAAAAGGGGGAGAGATTTGGATCAAATGGTCAATTAATATAATGGGTAAAAATTAACAAGGAGGTGTCCAAGACACTAAGATCAGAGTTATTTACAGCTGCTAGTCATGATTTAGAAAAGAGGCTGAGAAATGAGGGGATGACCTTCACCACTAATACCAAATCATGTGGATTAGGCAAATCTAGAGAAGGCTGTTGAGGAACACACAAGAGATAAAGGACATACCAACTGCAGCAGGGAAGGAGAAAGGTAATGAACACTGAACAAGCAATTCCAGGCCAAGGCTGCTACAGACATGAGAAGCCAGACATCTTTTTGTGACAGCTGGACCAGTACAACTTGTTCCTTGTAGTGGCTCAGATAAAAGAGAACAGGTAAGTATGTAGGTATGGAAACCATGCTGGAAGGTGGCTCTGGATACCACCATTGCAAGTGATCAGAGTTTCCCTGCAAAGACCTTGGATTTGAGTTTTTTCCTTCCATTCTACATCACCACTTTGAAAAGTACTAGACAAAACCAGGGAAATCTGAACAACCCAGTGTAATTACTTAGGACGATAAGGTTATGCTCTCTAATACTAATTTTAGCATGGCTGCCTATCAAAGCTCAAGCATCCTTTCTTGTATTTCAGATTTTATCTTCCAAATTTGTACCCAAATTTGTTAGTCTTTTAAAAATAAAAGTAGGACAACATCACATTTTTCTGTATAGCACAGCAGCCATAATTAAGACTTCTTACCTAGATGTAAAAGTAGCCATCTAGACTATCATGTTCCTGCTTTGGTTTACTACTTGGCCTCTGCCATTTCACAACTGCCCATTCTGGAATGATTTTTGTCCTTTATAGTTTTCCCCTGAAATATTCAGTCTGTTCATCACCAACAAGATGGAGGACTGTCATTTCATTCCATGTAGTGTTTTTAGGTTTTTGTTGCATTATTTCAGGCCAGCATGAGCTCACAAAACATATGAGAATTACTAGATATTAATTTTATCACCTTGCTATATCTTGGAGTCCATGGATTGCTGGAGATGTTAAATTAACAACTTAAAAAAAGCACATCTAGACTAAAAAGCAAGCAGTGAAATTCAGGTAGAGAAAAAGAATTCCTACCAAAATGACTACTGGTCTCTATTGTCTGGAAGACAGATGTGAAAACTACACAGCAGTGGAAAATGATCCCATTTCCATTAGTTTTATGCTGTAATTTACAGCTTACTTGACCTCCTGTTGCTTCCAACAATTTTGTAACTTCTTACCAAGTTAAGATACAGTAGAGAAATTCTCCTGGAGACCCTGTCTGCCTATCTTGTTCCATCACACTCTGTGTCAGCTGAAATAGATCCTTAGTGACATCCTGGAGCCCAGAGATCCAGCACACCCTTCACAAGGGCAAAGCAAACACTGGCTTAAAGCCCAGGAGCACACCCTGGGGACAGATGGCACACTGGGTTGCTGGAGCAGAACATGCACTTCCCCAGGTCACTTCAACTCTTCTTGCAACCAGCTGGGAAGTTTGCCTTGGCCTCATGAAACCCTTCAAAGTACAAGGAGAAACATCAGATCTTCCACTGGCACAGTTTTGAAAGCAGACTGACCAGCCTTGTATAGATCTAGGCATTATTTCTGTCTTCAGTGACGATGACACCAGTAATGAAAGAATTAGTTCTGATACACCTGCAGTAGGAGTTGTGTGATTTGGTCCCCACCAAATCAGCACAGCATAGGTTTGGTTTTGGATTTCTCCTCCTCTAGCCACCAAGAGGCTTAGCATGCCACACAGTCTCAATTACAGAAGCAGGCAGAATTACCGTGTGCTGTCTCTGCACGGTATTATTTCCTGTTAAGATTCCATCCATGCAAGCAGAAGCAACCAAAAGCTTCTTTGGGCTCCAGCTGTCATCTTCCCTTCTTATGCCATCTTTTCTTGCAATTTCAGGCTTCTTCATTCCAAATGCACTTAGTTAAAAGCTTTTCTTTCAGGTCTTAGGGCAGACTTGAGTACTAAGTAGCTTTCCTACTGTTCCTGTCTAATCTTCCTATTTATCAACATGGAGATTCCTCAGTTTTGCTAATCTTTCCTGAGAGTACATAATCCTGATACTGATTTCCTAAGCAAGAGACAGTTAAACTAACTGCTTGGTAATTGCCATTTGGAACTTCCCGTCTTTTTTTGTGTGTTATGCTCCAACTCCACCAGGACCAGGTACCACACAACTGCAGAATACCTTCCGTTCCCATTGGCTCCTTAGATCTTTGATGTGACTGTATCTCTTTTACCCATCACAGCAAACAGCAATTCCTTGCTCTTCCCCAGGACTGCAGAACCCACAGCGATACAGAGATTCAGCACTACTGTCTTCCAATTCCCAGACATGCAGTAAATGCAGGCCTGGACACTGCCAACCACTCAGCTAAACACTTCTCAATTTCCTGGTGAACCAAGTACATTTCTACCTTCTGTATTCCCAGATTTATCTGTTCTGTTAGCAACTGCCCAGGCAACTGCTGCATTTGTTCTTCCTTCCAAGCAATAGGAGACACATATCTAGGAAAGAATTTAAAAGCCACTCCCCTCTCCCCAGGCTCTGTACAGTATCTTTTTAATCAAGAATCGCAAGTTAATCCCAGCTTTCAAATACAATAATCACGGAACAATTTTTACACAAGACTCATTTCAGAACTGGACATGAAAATACCTAATCCTGTAAAACTACACAAATTTCTGATCAAAGTATAGCAGGTAAATCAAACCTGGAATGGGAGGATTACAAAAAGTTACTCTAATTCTACTCTGTTAGGCAACACAGAAGCAGATTTCTCTGGTTCTTGCTCTGTAATTCCCATCTGGAAAAGCAGCACTAGAGGAATGAACAGGGTTGAAGAAGGCCTTATTCTGACATCTGTAAACACACCACCGCAATTGGAGCCAGCATAATCCTCCGTCCAGTAGCATGTACTTTGTGTACAATCACAGCGGCAAACCCCAACACTTGAGATAGCTCCACCGGTCCAGGCAAGTTGTACTCTTTCCCAGCCCTGCCCACTAGCTTTCCAGCTTCTTAAACCCAGCTGAGAGCCAGGTCCACAGCTAGATAAAGTCTCCTCCTCATCATGCTCTTTGCTCTGTCCACTATTAATTAACACACATTGTACATTGATGTCACAGCCTGTGGTGCTCTATGGACCAATACAACAGTAGCAGGCTGCTGCCCAGGTGTATTTATGTCAAAAGAAGAAAGAAGCCACACAGCCTCCGAGAATGAGCCAAAATGCAAAGAAAAGGACAAATAAATGACTGAACTCCTTTGTTGCCTTTTCAAAGACTTTCACTCATATTAATACTTCTTCTCAATGTCTATCTGCAGTTTAAGAATGCATCAAATAAGTTGCATTCCAAGAGTAGCCTGTAATTTATCAGAGATGCTACAGCTAGGAAATACATCACGTGTTTGTTTGGAAACCAGGTGGAAATTGTAAAATTATTTGCTTCTGTTGCACTGAAACAAAAACAAAGCAAGCAAGCAAATTAAGGTGTGTTTTGTGGTTTTCATAAAATTGTTCTGATTGGAGGAGACCTTAAATATCATCCAGTTCCAACCCCCCCTGCCATAAGCAGTGACACCCCCCACTAGACCAGGTTGCTCAAGGCCCCATCCAATCTGGACAGGAACATTTCCAGGGAGAGGGCATCCACAACTTCCCTGGGCAACCCATTCCAGTGTTTCACTAGCCTCATCGTGAAAAACATCCTCCTGACTTCCAGTCTAAACCTTCCCTCTTCCAGCCTGAAACCACTAACCCTGGGCCTACCACTATAAGCTCTTGTGACAGACCCTCCACAGCTTTCCTGTAGCCCCCTTCAGCTACTGCTGTGAGATCTCCCCAGAATCTCCTCTTCTCTAGGCTGAACAGCTCCAACTCTCTCAGCCTGTCCCCATAGGAGAGGTGCTCCAGCCCTCCACTCATCCTCATGGCCCTCCTCTGGACACATTCCAACAGCACAATATCTTCTTTGTGTTGGGGGCTTTAGAACTGGACAAAGTACTCCAGATGGGGTCTCATGAGAGCAGACTAGAGGGGAAGGATCACCTCCCTCGACCTACTGGTCACACTTCTTTTGATGCAGCTCAGGATGCTGTTGGCTTTCCGGGCCATGAGCAAACATTGCCAGCTCACGGTGAGATTTTCATTCACCAACTCCCCCAAGTCCTCCTC
>VZRI01006014.1:0-10135 GCA_013397515.1 Upupa epops
CCTCAACATCCTTCCTAAACTAATTCCAACATGTAGAAATTACCAGCTATTCATCTTGAACAAGTAATAAGATGCTAAAACCAAACAGATATGAGGGGGTTAAAAAAATAAGTACAAAATACTAAGTTATCCAGAGAGACGAGAAGGGGGGCTTCATGGACCGTGGGCTGTCCTCAGGCCAGGCTGACCCCAGGGCAATCAATAACACAAGGGAAGAAGCTCAAGACCTCTTTGAGGAAAATGGAGGCAGCAGCTCTTACAGGAGAAGGAAAACACCCTCACAGTGATAGAGGGTTTGTGACCCAAGGACACGCTGCACACAGTAGTGGATTCTTCAGTTGGTAAAACAGCAGTGTAACAGTAGGACAAATAAGAGCCCAGCGTAGGAGGAAATGAATATAAAAGTCAGCTTGGGTAACGAGGGATGGCTTAAATCTGAAATGTAAGTAGCAAAGCAATAGCTGTACAAGCAGGTCAAAGAAGAGAAAGACAGAGATGATACAGAAACAGGAGGGATAAAGAAACATGCCTGTTGATGTGGGTCATATTAAAACACAGGTGTAAAAGGCAAAGTTCTCTCATCTGAAATCACAGATTCCAAATATGAAATAAAGGAAGAAACTGCAGCTCTGCTCCTGTGCTTGTACTTCCAGTGTTCCCAGATTCGCTTTGCTGTAGTCAGGAGGACAGTATGAGGCACCGGGATATTTTTAGCTCTTTGGATCTAACAGTAATTTTTCATCCAGGCATCTCTGAGCTACTGATTTGTAATTAGCTGAGACTGATACCAGAGAAAGTCGGTGCCCAACACTGAGCAAAAGTGACCCTTCAGCACACTGTGCTGCAGCCTGGGGAAACACCACCAATGGAAGAAGTGGTGAGGAGCACACAAAGGCAGAAGGTACAGTCAGAGCGGAATGGGATGGGGCATGACAGGTTGGGGGAAAGCAAGGGAGGGGGGCAGAGATTAATACTGACCTGTTTCAAGGTCTCCAGCGCTTGAGGAAACATATCCTGGCTGTACTGCAGCTTCCCCATTCGCATCAGCTGGACAGCCCTCAGCGGATGGAACCCAGGACAGTACAGTCTGCAGGGAAAAAGGAGGAAAACGTGGTGTTGTCAGCTCTCACCTTCACAGCCACTGTCTCTGCTGAGAGAAGCGAGGGTGGTTCCGCAAAGTTATTGTGAATGTTAATAAGGTATTCAGAGAAAATTAGCTACACCACTGAGAAGCGTGAAATGCCGAGGGGAATTAGCAAATTATGACTCTCCATCTCAAAGGAAGGGCCTTTAGTATTACCCTCTTAGAAAGTGACAGGAGTGGGATTATTTAATTTGCCACTGTTGGGTAACACAATAGCATTTGCTGTACTTAGTGCTGCAAACAGAGGTCGTTCACAATCTCAGGTCCCTGGAGAGTTATAATTTGAACAGGAATTTTCAGCAGGGAATCTAGTCCTGGATGCTCCAAGATGAAGGGAAAGGACTGCAGGGAACACAGGTATGTAACATCAAGGCCACCGTTTCTGAGGGTCTGTTTGCCGCTCCCTGTTATAGAAAGCTGGTGCTGCACGTTCAAGGCAACATCTCAGACGTGGCTTGTGCATCCAGGCAAGGTATCTTGCCAGTGTGAGGATACACTCCCATTCTTAATTAACATCACAGAAGCAGAGCTTTTCCATCGATCCCACTGGAGCTAATAAAAACAAAACAAAGCAAAGCAAAACAAAACAAAACAAAACAAACCCCAAAACAAACAACTATGTTCTCTTTTTTCCATGGGACGAAATTGAGGGCAATACCAGCATTAATTCCTCCTGAGGTGCTCTTGAAACATCCAGGGTTTCACAGTGGCCACTCTGTATTTCTAAATCCTACTGGCCCTTTTATCACAACACTGGGATCTCACTGCATCCCCCAAGACGTGGGGGGAAGACGTGTAATGGAAGGGCAACCTGGGGACACCAGAAAGCTGTGGAGGGGACTCGCCTGGAATTGGCCAGTGGAAAACTTAAGGCACCTGCAAAAGATCTCAGATTTTTTTTCACTGAATACACAAAAGAAAGAATAACAGCCTTAAGCATGACTCACCAAAGACACGTCTCATTTGATCAAACAAAGACTTCCTCATACCCCCTCAATTAGACATCAGTGTGCTGGAGGAGTGTCCCAAAACACAAAATACTGCAGGAAGAGCTGATTAGCTCCCCAAAATCCACTCTTTGAAGAATGTTTTTGGGTGTTTATGTAAAACTTGTGATCACCAAACTTCAGGGGAACTGCTAATGAATGATATTGCAATCAGAAAGACACTCAAATCTGCACAAGTACAATTAAATAATAAGTATTAAATTATGTAAATTGGTACAATGTGTACTTCTGCTAAGTATGTATGCAAATTAATGACTTATCTTGGTCTAGGTGATCCTGCTGTGGCAGGGGGGTTGGACTAGATGATCTTCCAAGGTCCCTTCCAATTCCTAATGAGTCTATGATTCTATGATTCTTTCTCCAGTATTTTTCACTAATGAAAATGCAAACATGATTAAATACAAAAAGTTGTTTTGATGGCAGCATGTCTGCTGTCCTTACAAGCCTCAGCTGAAGACATGTAAACATCACAGAAAATGGTTTCACACTCAGACCCCTCTGATTCTGTGCAGTTCCATTGAAGACACACAGAAACATGCGGGAGACATGCCTGCGGCATGAGCAGTAGCTCTTGTCTGCCAAACCCTTTCACAAAGCAGAAACCAACTCCTCAATGAGAATAATCCATCCTGAATGGCCACAAGCCCTGCCTGAACAGACCTGTTGTGGACTCATCTTTTGAGTCCCCACTAGCTGTCTCTGCTGTATCCTGACTGCTCTGCTTCTTTTCCCACTGCTCCTTCAAAGTCTCTTCACATCTTCTTGGGCCCCTCACTACAGGAAAGATATTGAGGTGCTACAGCTGGTCCAGAGGAGAGCAACAAGGTTGATACAGGGACTAGAGGGAAAGTCTGATGAGGAGAGGCTGAGGGAACTGGGGTTGTTTAGCCTGGAGGAGACTCAGTGGGGATCTTACCACTCTCTACAACTACCTGAAGGGAAGTGTAGATAGATGGGGGTCAGGCTCTTCACCCAGGCAACTACTGATAGGATGAGAAAGCATGGGGAGGTTTAGGTGAGATGGCAGGAAGCACTTCCTCATGGAAAGAGTGATTAGGTACTGGAATGGACTGCCTAGGCCAGTGGTGGAGTACCCATCCCTGGAGATGTTTAATCAGAGACTGGACATGGCAGTCCAGTCATGTCCATGACATTTAGTGCAATGGTCTAGCTGATGTGGTGATAGGCTGGACCTGACGATCCCAGAGGTCTTTTCCAGCCTCAATGATTCTGTGTTTCTTTGTCCCACACCTTTCCCTTTCATCCTTTCAACCAACTTTTTATATGGTTCCTCTTTTCCTCTCTCTCCAGAATAACCAGTCCCATCTGAAATATCAATACAAACAAGGAACTCAAGTCCTGCCTCAGCTGCAGCCAC
This sequence comes from Upupa epops, assembly GCA_013397515.1. Lineage (NCBI taxonomy): Eukaryota > Metazoa > Chordata > Aves > Bucerotiformes > Upupidae > Upupa > Upupa epops. The sequence continues at coordinate 3,530 of VZRI01006014.1, forward strand.
CACAGAGACAGCAGCTCACACAGACTAATCCAGGCTGCTCAGCAACATGGTGTCTGACAAGCTTCGCATGGGTCAGAATTCAGAATCAGCCCCTCCATGCAAGCAGGTTTCTTTCTGTACATCACACAGAGTCACATAATCTCTTTGGTTGGAAGAGACCTTTAAAATCATCAAGTCCAGCCTTTGACCCAGCACTGCCAAGTCACCACAAAACCATGTCCCTAAGCAGCAGGTCCACACATCATACCTTTACCTGCAGGAGTTAGGATTGGGGGAGATGAATACCAGAGAAAACAGGTAGCAATTTAGCAATGTCAGGTACTCAGACATCAGCCATAAACTAAAGAGAAAATTTAACATGAGGACCTGGAACAAGGAAGTGTGAAATGAAGAGCCCTGTGTTCACAAATATTTACAAGGTTGCTTTACTGAGCTGCTTTGTTCTCTTATGCAGGTATACAGTTACATTTTGCAAGCCTTAAAACTGACATTTGAATCAAACTCTTTATTATCATATTCTGGAATAAACTTATTAACCTATTGGAACACCTTTAGTGGAAGCACATCCACGGTGTGTGGTCACCAGATAAATCTGCACAGCTTGAAGCTCTTCTGGAAAGATGTGAAAGTGGGAAAAATGCTGCTGGCTTCTCCCAGGCATTTCCTAGGATTCAGCATTATGAAAAACTGGCATGGCAGAAGGAATTGGGAAGCAGTGTCAGGTACTCGAGAACCAATTTATTATCCCCACACATTGCTCTGAACAAAACAAAATGGGTAAATTTAAGAATAAGGAAGACATTTACCAGCCAAGAAACCAGTACCAGCAAGAGACTAAGACAACAGTAGAGGAATACATGCTGTAAACCATGTTACAGCTTGGGAAGAATAGGGTTTCAGTCTGAAAAGGATTTTATGAGATTTAGTATGGCCTTAGGGACAGGAAGAGGAACAGTAACATACTGGAAGCTGAAATGGAGACAACTCTGCAGTATGATGTTTGTCGGCCAGCAGCACTGGTCAATGCCCACTAATTGCACTTGCAAAGACATCCAACAACACAACAAGTAAAGCAGAGCTGTAAATTAAAGAGCTGGAGGCAGCTGAGAAACATTTGTAGCTCTTGTATGACATCCTCCACATGGATAAGGAAGCACAGCTTTATTCCCATATATTATCACAACATTCTTGCTCCAGTCTAGCTACTGGTCCCCTCAGTTTGGTGTCATACCTGCAAACTCAACAGAAGTTACTTCTGTTGCCTCCTACAGATCACTGATGAAAAGTTCCAAGTCAGACCCTTGTGGAGCCCTACTACTGGCATCCAAACAGGATACAACCCAACAGCAATGTCCTCTCACCCCCACCACCCAAACTAATTTTACCTAACCAGCTCTCTGCTCACACAGGCTGTAACATTCTGACTTGGATGTTAACCTCCTGATTATATCATACCAATCAGAACAGTTCAATCATATCACACATGTCCTCTATAAAGAGATTATTTTTTCTTCATTCGATCTATTAGCTCTGAATCTCTCCAAGCAATGGCAACCCCTGAAAAAATTCAGCCATTCCTTCCATTTCTCAATACAGTTGTTAATTTCACTCATCTCCCATTACAGGGTAAATAATCAAAGCTTTTCTGTTCTCTTGTGAATTAAAGCCTAGTATTGAAAAAAGAGACTATGCAAAATCACTGTCTTTTCTGATGCTTCACATTTTCAAATAAATAGACGCTTACAAATCAGTCTGAGGTTAACACTTACACTGTTGTCTTCATTCTGATGTAATTAGAGGCAAGCAGGATTTGTATAAACTGGAATAAGGGTTTAAAAAGGAAATGTCAGAAGGCTTTTTGCTATGGTGACATGTAAAAAGTGATTCTATATATAACCATAAATTGGTTTGCAGCACCTTTTAGTGCAAGTACATATGACAGCATAAAAGACATAAAGCAATTTTAGGAGCCCCGGCAACAGAGAAGGAATTAAGAAGCAGTCCCTGGGCTCCAGCAAAGGATATGAGCAGAATGCAAAGAGGAGAGCAGCTCCATGACAGAGACATTCTCACTACAGCTGCTGGAAATGCTCACCACAAATACAAGTTCAATCTTCTCCTCTTTGACTCCTATGTGGTTTCTGCGCTGTTCATTCATTGACGCTGCTCACTGAGTCGCAGCCTAGGAATTATTCTGATGCTGTCCAGTTATTCTCTTTTTCACTAAGGTTAGTTTGTGACGAATCGCTACAATTATTCAGATTTTTGTACCACTGTACAGTGATGTGAGACTGGTCATTCACATTGATATTATCTCTAGTCCTTGGCTAGGCTAGCTGATAGCTGATAAAATATGGGAATTTTGAGAAAGACTTTTAGTACAAATTAAAGGATGGGTTATTGTTTGTGCTAAAAGGTACGGAACATCCAGTATCTATCAACACTTCCAGGGAGGAAGCAGTTACTTGATGGGTAGTCAATAAAATCATATGCCTCAGGAATGTGAGATAGGTAAGAAAACTGTGCTAATTTAGGAGCTTATAGACTTGAATGCCAAGGTGCTACAGCTGTTCAGTCTGAGCTACCCAGAATTTCACCTGACAATTTCTATTCCAAAATCAGCAATTTGAGGCTGAAACAGTGCTTAACAAGCAGAGTTTTATTTATAGAAAATAAGCTGATGTATACATTGCTCAATATTAGCATGTTTTAATAAGCACAAAACCTGTACAACAGTTGCCTGGGATGGATCAAGGCTTAAAAGGTTGTTCTTGGTGGAAGTGAGAGCACTTTGTAACATCACTGTGCCTCTTTCTGGCATGGAAGACTGCGTGCAAGGCTCCAAAAACCCAAGGTGTGCTTGAACTCCCTGTTTGTAATTGGAAGTAGTATGTCCACTGAGCAAGCATTTTCCAAGGAAAGATACACCTTGATTAACAAGCACGTTTGTAACTTGTCAGAACGGGTAGCCAGGTAAAAGAATTCGTAAGACTGCTTGAGGAGGAGTTGATGAGTCTTGGAGGTCTTGTCCAACTTAATGATTCTATGGAACAGATCCACTGCATGAATATTTCAGCTCACGTAAGAAAAGGCAATTTTCAGGATTTTGTGCTTTACATTTACTTTAGTCTGTGCTATTGTTGCTAATGGCAAAATCAAACACGGTACAGAGAGCAGAACATTCCAAGATACTTTCCACTGATGACACTGATTATAATGTGTGATGCACGGACTGTCATGGTTATATTGCCTTTTGCTGGCAAACGGAACACCGTGCCTCTAAGAGATACAAAACAACATTAAGGTCAGCATCACAGAATCAAAATCAAGTTTCCAGAACGTTGCTAAGTACTCAGATTCAAATATTTTTTTACTTAGTTTTTGCTCAAATTTTCCTTTCTTCCTATAGTGCTTTTTAAGGTCAGAAAGTTTTATGTCCAGATTTTGGCTCAAGATTATTTGTCATCTAAATCTATAATTTTGTAATCTTATGTTGTTGAAGTAAAAGATTCTGAGGTTTTGCAAAATTATATCTAGATGCAGTCACTTGCAGCTTGTTTCCAGAAGTGTGAGACAGAAGGATTAAGGATACTCTTCAGTAGGTGTTTTGAAGGGAATTTCCTCACTATGAGGAAATGGATTAAATTTTTGGATTGGTTCATTTGTGGGGCTTGAGACAACATGATGAGGACATGGAGCTTAGGGACACGGTTTTGTGGTGGGCTTGAGACAGTTGGGTTAATGGTTGAACTCAGTGAACATAAAGGTCTCTTCCAACCTAAACCATTCTATGGTTCTATGACATAGTTCTACAGGTAACACAAAGGGCAAACAATTCATCTAAACTTAAGCATAATTCATTCAGGGACCTACTGAATAAACGCCTTGAATAAGAACAGAAACAAAAATTTCCAAGACTGAAAACATAGGGCACGATACACAAGAACACAGTTCCCAAAGAACAGGCTGTTTTTTCTCCAACTTAGTGGCTACTACATAAAAACAGATGATGGATCTGTTTTCTCCAATCATGGGAGCTCCAGCTCATGGAATTTTGGCCACCTCTGCAGGCCAGACCACATGTACAGTGACTGAACATGACACTGAAGAATAAGGCCATGAGACCACCACAATTAAAAAGAAAAGAAAAAAGAAAATAAAGTAAGCAAAAAACTTGGAAGCTGTGTAGGAAATCCTGTGGAGTTACTTGACTGATTAGTCCAGCCCTTACAAATGTACTTGCTCCAACACCAGTGATAGAACAGACATTTTGTGTCCAGTGTCTTTTCCCTGGGCCTTGAGGTAGATACCCTATCAGACCAGCACACTGCCAACAGAAACCCTCCAAACTGACTGACCTCCAGACCTTGCATCTTGTTCACTGAGGACAGCAGGCACAAGGGCACAGTTGCTTTATCGTGTCTGCAGCACACAAATAAATGGCCTGTAGTAACCTAAAGTTACAAAGCATGAGCAACAACATTCCTCTTCCAGCCAGTTGTGTGGTGGCAACTAGCAGATTGATTTATGGAAGAGTGGAGGAGGGGAAATGAGCTGAAGAAACTCATGTGGACTTGTATCAAGTACTAGGTTTCCTATCACATGTTACTTGTGCCCCACTGGGACAAAGAAAGGCTCTGCCACTCTTGGCTCACAGTTCCCTGTGACAGACAATTCTGAAACATAGTTCTCAGTTCTACCTCAGAAATCACAGCCAGCGTGTTGGGAAGAGGTCTGTAAACTGTTGTGGAATCACAGGAAACCTGCTGGGGTAACCCATCTATGGGTTCTGGACTACTGATCATCTGTGTCACAGATAATAGCCCTTCACAGGTTAAAATCTTCAGTGTAATATTTACTATTGTTTTCCCATTTCAGAACCAGCTAGATTTGAGGCAGAACCTATGGTCTATGTCACAGGTCATCATTTTCAACTGTAAGAAGCAATTATTTTTGCCCCTCTTCCCATATACTTGTTTCTTTTGTGTTTTCCTGAGCTAGTTTTTGTGTATTACATTCCTTTCTCTATATTTATCCTTAAATATTGTTCTTTGACAATTCTCTATCCCATACAGTTGCTTTTTTCCCCGTCTAACCTCATCTCACTATCTTTTAACTCATAATTTTATATTTTTCATCTCCAGGGTCATGTCTACCTCTGCAGAATCAAAGTGGTGTCTACTGTAGAGGCTGATGCCCTGTTTGGATGGGCTGCGTGCGATGCACATCTCTGAAGCAGCTCTTACACCACTATCAGCTGTTTCAGAATAAAATCCCTATACACACTGAAAATTCTGTTAAAACATGTGGTGGTGTGCAGTGCATGAACCCTCAGGAAACTACACACATCTATGATATGTCCATTAATGTCTGCAGCCTAAAGGGCTAAATTGGAACAGGAAGCAGCCATGAAAAGAAATCTGTCAATACTCTATTGTGAAGCACAAGAAAACCACAGAGTCCCTGCTAGTAACTATGAATCCATGGCATGAGGTAGGCAGCAAACCTTAAAGTGGCATTTACTTGCCCCAAGCTAAAGCAAAATGTTGTGGTTCCACCCAGTTTTGCAAAGTAGCACAATGGGACCTCACCACTGTCAAGCTGTGATTTCTCCGAAATATGGCTTAGATGCCTCTTGACTTTCCTGGCATCCATTCTGGGGACTTTTGTGTCATTCCAGTTTGCCTTTTGTGCCAGATCAGATGTATGTCAGTAGAGTACAGGCAAATGCTTCTGCTAGATGACAGCTTCTCCCTCCCAGAAAAACAGATTTTCCCGGAGTCACCTGGCAGATGTACATCACAACATTACAAGCTTCTGTAATAAAAAGGAACTCCTGCTCTTCCCTGGAGCTGTACAGTTCTCTCTCAGCCAACAGTGGTGTATCAGGCACAGTTCTTGATCTTTGTGATAAGACACTGAAAAAGGACCAGTAACCTTTACTCACATGAAAGACCAGCTCTTAGAAGAGGTTCTGCTAATTGTTTACTGGCTTTTTCTGCAGACTTACTTGAGTGAAAACTATGATGAACTTTCTCACAGTGTTTGATAAGAAAATTCTTTCTCTACCCCTGAGGCAGAAGCAGAGGACAAACAAAAATGGAACACTTTAAATACCAAAAGCCCATGTTCCTTCAGAATACTGGTCCAAAATGTCTGCAAATACAAAATCCTATGATGAACATTCTGTAACTATCCTGTCTTCAGAAGAAAATCTGATGTTTCCAGTATCACTTGCTCTAAGAGGCCAGGAGGTCACCAAGAAATTGGGTAATGGGAAGGAAAAAAATATTTACCCTTTCAATCACCAGACAAAGCAGGGCAAGATGCAAAGTAGATACAGGAATGCATTAAGCAGCATTTGGGAAATGAGCTGCTCGTGCCACATTTTGATACAAAATGAATGGTACAATGAATATAAATTATGAAGTATTAATCAGAAAGGGCATATTGTTGCTTAATGTACTAGCATATACTAAACTACCAACAGATGTTGAATCAGTTGCTATAGTAATTCTAGTCTCTACATACATAAGCATCCTTGCTGCCAAACTGAGGCAGTGTGGACTGGATGATTGGGGAGTGAGGTGGACTGTGAACTGGCTG
>VZRI01006014.1:10524-28397 GCA_013397515.1 Upupa epops
TGATCTTTCAAGGTCCCTTCTGATCCCTAATGCTTCTATATCCTAAGGTTTGTTAAAGTTATACAATGAACATTGTCCTTCACAAAACTTGGGCTCTCCCATAATCATGTTTAGTGGATTTCCTGCACAATCCTACATGCACACTGCACACATCACACAGTCTCTAATCAGACCCAGATATCTGATTTGAATTTTTATTGAACGCTGACCTTTCCATCTTATTTGTGTTTGTATCTAATATATATATATATATATTAGGATCTCAAACAGTCCATTCATGTTTAAAGAGAAGGCAGCATGGAAGCACTTCCAATTGGAAGCAGATCCAAATTAATAAAATATTTTTAAAGCAAAGTGCAATATTTAATTATTGCAAGACTAAAAAGCTGGGAGCAGCTCTCCCATGTGTATAAGAGCCAGTACAGGTCCCTTACATCAATTAGTCCTTTTAGAGCATATTTTAAAGGCTTAGACAGGATTTATGTGCTCCATAATCCTGAGGCTGCCCGTCTGCATGGGAATTTCCTCTTCTACCTGCCAAGACAGATGAGATCTGACCATTAAGGAGGTTAGCAAATCAAAATTTAAATTCTCAGACACTGTCACCTTGATTGTTATTTGTCACTCTTCCCTTTCTCATAACCAAACAATGAGGTGACATGCACAAAGCATCTGTGATCACAGGACTAAATGATTTCATTTCTCATGCTGTCTTTAAAGAAAGAGGTTTCAGCAGTACTCTCAATAAAATTAATATCTGTCAAGAAACACGGGGCAAGACAAACACTGTGATAAGCTCCCAAGACATGCAAGCCTTCGATTACCTGTTCCATTCACACAAATACAGATCTTTAAATGTCTGATTACTCTGCATTATGTAAGAAGCTGCAGTTTGATCCCTGATGAGCAATTATTTAGGATACATGGATTCTTAGTAATTACAGCTTTCTCCATTCCTTTACATTTCTGCTTTAATTAGTAATTTTTAAGGCAGGTAGAACTCAGAAATCAAAAGTCATTCCCAGAACGCAACAGAAAACAGATTTTGCCATTTGACACACAAAACATTTTGACATGTATTCAATTACTTGGATCCATACTAAATCATTAAATAAAGGAAAATCTACTGGTGTCATTTTCCTCATAATTTCTGGAGAAAAGCCTCAGATACTTCAGGTGGGGAATTCACACTGAAAACACTGTAGAGTTTGGGCTTTGGTTTTTACTGAACTTTTCCTATCAGATCATATCTGATCTATTAATGAAACCAGATTTGAGAAAGCTAGGGGGGGTTCTGGGGTTTTCTTATTTCTAGGTAGTTTCCTCTGTACCTCTTTATGTTTCCTCTCACATGAAATTGCCAAAACACCACCCTTACCTCATTTAAATCCCTCTTAAGCAATTACATATTCTGCAGTGCCTGAAGAAAGCAGACTTGGAACCTTTTTCCACCCTAGGAATCCTGTAGCAATCCCTGTCACTGAATTTGGGAGAAACACTGTACTGTATATTTAATCTGTGCTCTGTCTTTATATCATACACTGCAGCTTCTAAACATCTCAGCACTAATTCCATCCACTGCTGCTCAGGAAACCATTTAATCTGAGTGCTTAAGCATCTGCTTGGTGGCTTCCCTCTGCCTTATGCAAGGTCTCAATTCTTTCCAGAGCTACCCTCATCATCAGTTCTGCTGCTACACCTGAACGTGACTTTAGAAAACTCTTACTTGACAGTGAGAGCAGGATTTATCACAACAGTATATTCACACTGGTGTCTGACTTCAGATGCCTGGACAGGAAAGCTTCATCTTGCCAGCCTACCAGTACAAGCAGTGCAGAGCCAAGGGCTCCTTGAGAAAGAAATTCAGAATACTGAACTGTCTCTGCTGAACATTGCCCAGCATTAATAATTCAGGTGACCTTATGAGCTCAGTGTTCTATCCTGTTGACAGACTCCTAAGTGTGGGGCAGTTTGGGTCACACTTTGATTCTCCAAATTGCAATGGGAGAATTAGTTTACTAATCCTTGGCACATATAGGGAAGTGCATTTCTATAGGAACAAGGCACTTCCAAAACAAGAAGCCATCTAAATGCAAACCTCCTTGTAGAAGTATGTTGGCCCTGAAAAATTCATCAGTGATCATGTTTAACAAATCCTACAGCAGGAAGTATCTAGAGACTAAAAGCTCAATCCTCAAAGGGTCACAGTTTCTAATTTCTCTGGAAAACAGACACAATCTACACTATGAAAAATTTAATTTCTCTTTAATTACCAGTTAGCTGAATAGCATGAGATATGTATGCTTTCATTTTCTGACGGCTTCTGCCACGTGCAGCAAATTGTAGAAAGACATAACGGATGTACTGAGCAGTGCTGCTATCTGCTTCTACCAAAATTCAAAAAAAAATCAAAAAAAAGAAAATTAAAATTCTTCCGGATCAGTCATAATCCAGGAGGAACACTAGCAATAATGAATATGGATACACAAGCACAGCTGCAGCGCTCACATCAGTGCAAGGCAATGCAAAAATATGCCCCTTTAGTTGAGTTCTGCAACATTAAACTGATAAAAAGCTCCTGGCTGGCTCACTCAAGGTTGCTTCTTTGTTTTATAAGGTCAGAGCTTTAGCACTTGAAAAATACTTTGTATATTGCAACATTTACCTAATTCCCTTCTACAGGGATCCTGTAATCATTCAGGAATAGCCCAGCATATTGCATATATAGAGAAACTGTTATGAATAAAACCATACCAGCGTTTTGAAGGATTTTATCAGAGGGGTGTATATCCAGCCAAGAAAAAATGTTACACTGCAGAATAGAAGGAAAATGTGTGTGTGAGGCTTTGTGCTTCTCACCGCCACACAACTGTCTGACCACAAGATACAAATGAACTTTTCATAAATATGAATATAAATATCATGCTTATATGATTTTCATGTAGTAAAGAATAAGAAAAATCAGCAACAGGCACCAGAACTGTATTATTGGTGTAGTTGTTGTTACAATACTACTATTACTATTGTTGTAATATTATTAATACTACTATTATTATTACATGTTCTATTTTTTATGGGAAGATACAGAGATAGGAATTACTTGGAGAACCAGTACTGTGACAAATGCTCGCTGCTGCTTTGCTGACAAGACACAACACACAAGAAAGCATTTTGCCTCTGAAGGTATGGCGCTGCCAATGCTGAAATATCAGAGTGTTCCCACTTTGTTATCACATCCATTATACTGGTTATTATGATGTTCTGGTTTGAAAATTACCAAATTTGCAAATATTAGTTGCGGTGCTTTTATGCCAAAAAAGCATTTTATTTTGAAGCTGGAGACAGCTTTCCCAGCAGACCTCCTGCATCAGTGTGTCGACTCTACAGGTGATGGGTGGACAGAGTCCATAAAGGAAAGGTGCTTCCTGCTTCTTCACTCCTTCTCTTCTTGTTGCCACCTTCGCCATCTTCTGCTGCAACACATCTTAAGACAGGGAGCTCCTCTAGAAGAGAGAGCAATGGCTCTCAAACCCCTGACACTGAAGGGTGGAATCTGGCTGCACCTCTGCTGCGGGATTAGCCACGGTCCTCTTTTGCATGGGAGCTCAAATGCAGGGAGGCCAAAGAAACAAGCTGTTCTCTGTACCTTCAAACCCCCTTCTGTGGGGGATGAACCTGCAGCCCTCCCCTCTTTTGCTGAGGGCTCAGATACAGAAAAGCCAGCACCAGCTCGTTCATGTCTTTGTCAGTGGGCCGGAGTAAGGACAAGTACTCCAAAGCCCTTACTCCAAAGCCACACTACAGTGAATACCTCTGAAGATACCAGACAGAGGTGAGCTCTTAACCCTCCACCTCCCTTGGTGCCTGACCACAAAGGAGAAAAAAGAAAAGTTCTGCATAAGGCCTGTGGAAAGCTCTTGGACGAGACCCTGAGAAGCCTATTTGCCATTAACAGGCGTGACTCCACCATGTTGGTTGTCTCCACTGGGCTGGCAAAGGTTGGACTAGATGATCTTTCAAGGTCCATTCCGATCCCTAATGATTCTGTGATACTGCATACTCTGCCACTGAGAGAGCCTGAGAGAAGTCTCTACTAAGAGAGAGAAAGAAAGATCATAAATACCGATCTCCTAGGCTTTTGGCAAACAGAGAATGAGTCTGGAATTCTGTTGTATCATCCACATTTGACGGTGCTACAGCCTCAAAGAAGTGCCCTGAGGTGATGGGAGCTAGAAGTGCGCTGGAGACATCAGAGTGCTGATGTCTGCATGAGGATCGGGAAAAGGAACTTTTACGCAAGCACCAGATGTGCGCTGTATTTCTGCCATCCCCACCCCACCCCTTTCTCTTCTGGAAAGTTGGGTGCAAGTGTGTGTGTGTGTGCTGGTGGCTTTGTGATTATGAGTGTTGGTGCACACTCTCTTGTTCCAGAACTCTCATCTAAGCCAAAACTCGATGTGTTAGCTGTCTCCCATTTCTCTCAGAGTGTGTGTAAAGGCATTGTGTTACAGTTTCTGTTTTACCTTTTGGATTCTTTTACTTATTTGGGGTTTTTTCTTTTTCTTTTTGGTGATGGGTTCAATAGACTGTCATCTTTCTAGCAAAGGTGCTTCATTGCCTGTTAAATTCGAGTTGAGAGCTGTTTGTTGTGCTTGACTTACAGTCACCAACCCAACTCAACCCAATTTAGACCCTCTTGTTAAACCATTACACATACCTATAGCACAAATGTGGCAGAGCCCAGGTATTTTCATTAGCCAGTTACAGAGAGTAAAGATCTTGAGAAGAACACTATATATTTACTCTATATTTTCTCTATAGTCCTTATGGGACCTTAAATATCTCATTGTGATGAAAAGTGATAACAAAACTCAGGAAAAAACACAAGGTTAATTATGGATAAAGCATCTTTTAAAGCAAAGTCACCCAACTTAACAATTCAGTAGATGAGGAAATTTTACTGAAAGCAGGTAATTTTGAGCTGCATCTTGCATGTTTGTATGTTTATATAGGTTTAAAACCCTTACTTTCTCCTGCAATTATTTTCATTGAAGACAAGAGCACAAAATTTTTAAAAACACCTGCCATAATATATTTTTATTGTATTTTTCTACACTGGTGTGAAGTGTGGGCATCTTAATATCAGAATATTAATTTTAATAATAAGAACCTGGAAAGCTTCAATGTTTCAGTGGCATTTTAAAGCCTGACATGAGGTGACAGGGAGGTTGATATTAGTCATCACTTCCTTATTGTTGTCTTCCTTTATCCCCACAGGTTTCTCATAAACAACATGAATTTGCATGGGCAATGCAGCACTGAAGGAGGAGACCAGGGCACGGGGAGCTGAAGAACCGCTACATGCAAAGTCAGAAACAGGTGTTTCTTGGAGGATTTGCGTGACAGAATAATGTTCTTCTCCAGCACTTGCTCCATTTCCCCTGTCCAGAATGACTAATCACAAAAGCATCAGTATTAAATCAGAGAGCAGAGCTGAAACCCAACAAAATGTGTCAAAAGTAGATGAATTTAGGTTTGCAGTATTCAAGGAATTGAAACCATACCCTGGGGCACATTAGAGAAGTACATGGATAGTAATTATCTAAGAGGAGTGAGATAATCAACATGGATTTAGAAAAGCAAGAGCCTCCTCAACTAATCTACTTGACCTTTTATCGTGAGGCTAAAGACAAGGCTGATAATGGGCTCTGCAAATAAGAGTGTGTTTGTATGTTCAGGAGGTCATGTGGGCATACACAACAAATAGATGAAAGGAATCAAAAGAAAATAGCTGTATAAAACTCTGAGGACTCACAAGAAAGTAGGTCCTGCAGGGCAACACACTTAATTCTGTATTGTCCACACACAACTGCTCCAACCCAGCAACATTGGCAAGAATATGTTGCATCATCCACTGGATACATAGTACTGTAAGTGGTAACCAGAGTGTAATTCCATGGGAGATGATGGTTCATTTAAACATATGGAAAAAGGAAAATTATATAGAGACTACATATAAAATATAATATTACACATAACATTATAAAAACTACAGGGACCTCAGCATAGGTCAACATTTCATTTAACAGACTACATAGTGATAGTACATGAAATCCATTTCTGCACACATCTACTGAGACAAAAAGAACCTGAATGCAGTAGTCTATACTGCTTCAAATCAAATATTCACAAATCTTTAAACCCCAGAATGAAAACGCCTCAGTGAATCACAGGATATCTCTGGTTGGAAGAGACCTTCAAGATCATCAAGTCCATCCTTTGACCCAACACTGTTAAATCACCACTAACCCATGTCCCTAAGCACCAGGTCCACGGGGCATTTAAATTTCCCTAGGGATGGATGCTCCACCATTGCCCTGGAATGTTGTTTACATTCCCATGCTCTCTTTACTGAGTAGACAGTGGCCTTCATCTTCTTAGGCAGAAAGGCCAATAAAATATACCTGGGTCACCAGTCTGGCTGGCTAGTAGGTGCAGCTGTTGCCTTAGCCCAACTCACTCAGGTCTAGTATCAGGTTTTGCAGCCTGAAGAGGAGGTTTGTTTACTTCCCTGACCTCAGCTACTAAGAGTTAACTAAGACAGCTGGATTTTGACTTAAATCGCTGTTTCTAGTGGAACTAGATCCAGATATTCCAGATTGTTATCTTCTCTTTATTTCAGAACCAAGTGATTAGATGAATTATTTCAGGTAGCTCAGGGAAGTCTAGAGCCACTCAAAGCATGAAGTACCAGGGCTGGGAGCAGAAGAGAGATAATTTAAGTCTCCAAAGTACATCACACAGTAAGGCAAAGCATACAGGTAAAAAAAAATCTACTGATGGCAGTCACTGGCTGTTGCAAAAACAAAATAATTTTGAAAATATTTAAAGTATTGGACCATTTAAGCAACATCTAGAAATCTACACATTGCTTTTTTTTTTTTCCCTTTCATAAATGTGGTAGAAGCAGCGCAAAATATTCTGTTCTCTGCTATGAAGTGGAATGTACATGCCTTCATTTTAACTGAATTTATCAGGTCCCTGATTTTGTTTCATAGCCAATGAAAGCTTGAATCCTACTGAAATAAATATTCATGGTATTCATATTCCAGTCATACATGTGAATCTGTAAAGCTAGAGCTTGGTTCCCACAATTAAAGCCATTAGTAAGGATTTCAGGATGGCTTTGTGCTTGTGCAGAAACTTGCAGAAGAATTATCTCCATTTTTTAATGCCAGCACTCAGCTGGAAGTGCCTTCACACTCAGCTGCTGTGGAAGGTTCACATGAGGTATAAAAACTGAGTTTTGGGTTCTAAAGGTTCAAAACACAGATACCAAGTAAAGATTCTGAAATACACTTGTTTAAAGAAGTCCACTAAAAATTGATAAAACAGCAAATATGCTCTTGGCTGTTCTGAAGGCAATGGAGAAATTAATGTAGGGAAACAAACTGGTTGTTTTTCATTGCTTTATCCTGATGTAGTGACTCCCAGGATGTGGTCCCTTGAGGAATGCCCTGAGTTATGCAAAGGTCTCTCCTTGAATAAAAATATCACTTTTAAATGGTGGGAAAACATCCAACAGTGAATATTGTCTGCAGCAGGGGCACAGTCCAAGTAGGAGAAGTGGAGATTGCATTTGCGGGTAAGCACAGATATTGGAAGGAAACTCCTGAGCTGCTGCATGTCTTTTAAGATTAAAGGGTTGGCATTTGGGAAAGAAAACACGTCTGTAGCTGAGTGGGAAGGGGTGGGATGGTGTTCTGAGAATAGGCAGGAATGTGGGAAAATAGGAAGTTAGAGTTTGGTGTTATGTCAGATAGTGAAACAAGTCTTAATGCCAGGTGGGAAACAGAATAATTCCTGGGGATTTGGTAGCTGACAAAGCTGTCTGTAAAAAGAATTTGATGTTCCACTTTAATTGGTGAAAGTGATTAGCTAAAGGTATCAGTAACCGAGATGTTCATGTGTCACTGCTGAGTTACACTAATGAGAAATATCTTCCCCCTGCATTCAAACTTTCCATTTTTCCCTGCTGTACTTTCTCTTACACTGTTATTCACACCTTGAAGAAGCTCCCTATAAGCATACACAGAACTGCTTCATTAGCTTTCAGCAAGACCCTCATTAAAACTCCTCCTTGTCACCATCCCTGGATAATGTCCAGACTATGTGGGAACTGGTAAAAAGTCACTCATACCCACCGGTAGTTAGATTGTCTAGGGCTGGAGAGAACTGATGCCCAGGTCATACTCTATGTTTTTGTTAGCCTGTCCTTCCCTGCCTGACCTGCTGGCTTTATCTGCTATGACAGCTTGGGACAAGAAACTCTTTTTGAGCCTGATAACGAGATTAATGGAGCCATCACCTGTCTGCTAGTTTTTTCTCTAGTAACTTCTGAATCCACCAGACAATTTCAGCTAAATTTGGCAGTGAGATAAAAAAAAATCTCAAAGATGTTTTAGTTCTCTAGAAAAAAATAGAAGGTAAAGATACCAATAGTACAATCCCCGTACAATTGAATGGATGCAGGAAAAATGTTATCAAATCTCCAGTCAAGGGAAACTCTGGTTTGTGCACTATAAAAACCCCATTATGCTGTCTCTCTAGTGAATTTTCTGGTGTGTAGTAAGTGGTGCATGAACAGACAAAGCAGCACAGCTATCAGTCAATCAGCATAAAAAGCCAGTCAATCAGAGAAAAAATTAATGGAAACACACCTCCCTCAGCACTGGAGACCCGCTGAAGATTGGTATGGTGGTATTTAGAGTTGATGTGCCTCTTCCTAGAGCTCACAGTCAGTAGTTGTCCTGGTGTTGCTCACAGCTATCATGAATGACTGTGCATTATAAGCAGTGAAGGCCACAAGGAAAGTTCTGAGCTTGGCTCTGACACAACTTGTAGTCCTCAGCCTACAAGTTTACAATGTGCTCATTGCACATGTCTACAGCCAGCTCCTCTGTACATTTATGTGCAGCACTCCAGGGCAATAGGTGGCTTATAAAATGCACCTCCTCTCCAGGAGGAGAATAAACTAGACAACGTGCTATGAAGTGTCTCTATTTTTTTTCTGAAATCATGTAGTTATGTCTTTAGACAGAGAGGTCTGGATGTATCTCACATAAATATTGTTTGACTATGGTCACTGGTGTGATTTCTATCGGCCGGTAGCTAAAACGAATATTTTGAAATCAGAAGTTGCCATACTGAAGTCACTGAAAACCAAAAGCTGTGAAAGAGAGCAACAGTCCTTCATATATTAAAATTCAGAAAACTGCACACGCAATCTCACGATGATCTTGGCACCACATAACCCCCACGTGAAGAAGTTTCTGGAGCCACCAACACAGGAAAGATATTGAACTGTTGCAATATGCCCAGAGCAGGGCCACAAAGATGACTGGAGGGCTGGAGCACCTCTCCTGTGGGGACAGGCTAAGAGAGTTGGGGCTGTTCAGCCTGGAGAAGAGGAGACTGCGGGGAGATCTTACGGTGGTCTTCCAGTATCTGAAGGGGCCTACAGGAAAGCTTGGGGAGGGGCTGTTTCCAATGAAAACATACCAGAGATGGGAAAGTGGTACACTGCCAGTTGGGAATTATAAGGACTTTGTCAGGGTGTGCAGAGAGGTGTTTAGGACTGCTGAAGCCCAGTTTGAATTGACATTGGCCAGAGACATCAGGAACTTCAAGAAAGAGTTCTTCAGCTACATCAATAATAGGCAGAAACAGTAGGAGAATATTTGCCCACTACCAAACACAAGAAGTGAACTAGCTACCAACAGTACTGGAAAGGCACAAATCCTCAACACCTTCTTCACCTCTGTCTTTACCAGCACTGCTGGGTACCAGGCCTGCCATCAGTAAAGGAAGAGTTGGTGTGTCAGCTGTTACAGGAGCTTGACCCTTACAAATCGATTGACCTGAATATCATCCACCTGAGAGTGTTAAGAGATCGGGCCAGTGTCATTGCGAGGCTACTTTCCATAATCTTTCAAAACACCTGGAGATCGGGAGAGGTGTCTGAAGACTGGAAGAAGGCAAATGTCACCCCTATCTACAAGAAGGGCTCCAAGGAGGATCCAGGTAATTATAGACCCAAAAGCTTCACTTCAATCCTGGTAAAAATCATGGAGTAAATCCTCCTGGGGAGCATCACAAGTAAATTGAAAAATGTGATTGGAAATAGCCAACATGGATTCACCAGGGGCAGATCACATCTGACAAATCTGATTGCCTCCTACAACAGGGTGACCCGCCCAGTTGATGCAGGGCAAGCAACGGACATTGTATACCTAGAGTTCTCCAAGGCCTTTGACACAGTTCCCCATGGCCTCCTCCTTGAGAAAATGGCATACCGTGACCTGGATAAGTGGTCTGTGTGGTGGGGGAAGAACTGACTAACAGCTTGTACCCAGTGGTTGTAAATAGCTATTTCTCAAACTGGCAACAGGTCACTAGTGGGGTCCCGCAGGGAACAATATAGGGCCCAGCACTGTGTAGTATCTTCATAAATGATCTGGATGCTGGGATCAAGAGTACTCTGATGAAGTTTGCTGATGACGCTAAACTGAGTGGAGAAGTTGACACTCCTGAAGGGAGACCTACCCTCCAGGAGGACCTCGACAGGCTGCTGAGTAGGCACCTGGGAATACACAACCCTTGAAATGCAGCTCAGACTGGGATCCACCTGGCTGGAGAGGAGCCCTGTAGGGAGGGACCTGGGGATCTTGGTGGATAGCAAGTGCAACATGAGCAGAGTGCTGCTGCTGCAAAGAGGGCCAACAGGACGCTGGGCTGCATTAACAAGGGCATCAGCAGCAGAGATAAAGATGTTATCTTGCCACTCTACTCAGCAATGGTCAGAACACACATTGAGTACTGTATTCAGTTTTGGTCCCTGCTATACAAAAAAGATGCAGATAGACTGGAGAGGGTCCAGAGAAGGGTGACCAGGATGATCAGGGGCCTGGAAGATCTCCCATATGAACAAAGTCTGAGAAAACTGGGTCTGTTCAGCCTTGAGAAGAGAAGGCTTAGGAGGGGCCTAAGTGTGATGTTCCAATACATCAAGGGTGGCTACCAAGGGGTTGGATTCTCCCTTTTCACAAAGAGTCCTGTAGAAAAGGGGGAATGGTTACAACATTCACCAGAAGAGATTCAGACTGGATTTGAGAGGAATATTTTTCACGATGAGAGCTGTTAGACAGTGGAATGGTCTTCCAAGGGAAGGGGTAGACTGCTCAACTTTAGACAATTTTAAGACTCAGCTTGATAGGGTTCTAGGCCAGCTCATTTCAACTATATGCTGCTTTAAGAGGTTGGACTAGATGATCCATGATGTCCCTTCCAACCCATAAACCTGTGAACTTGTGAAGGGCTTGTCATGGTAAGACCAGGGGTAATGGTTTCAAGCTGGAAGAGGGGAGGTTCAGACTGGAAGTCATGAGGAAGTTCTTCACAATGAGGGTGCTGAGACACTGGAACAGGTTGCCCAGGGTGGTTGTGGCTGCCCCCTCTCTAGAAGTGTTCAAGGCCAGATTGGCTGGAGCCTTGAGCAAGCTGGTCTAGTGGGGGGTGTACCTGCTCATGGCAGGGGGGCTGGAACTAAATGATCTTTAAGGTCCCTTTCAACCTGAACCATTCTATGAGTCTACAAATAAAATAGCAGTTTTCCAGATTTTTATATGGGGTTTATTATTTTGTCAGATTAGCAGGGGATGTAGTTCAGAAAATTAAGGACACAGAAGTAATGTGTTCCTCACATACATAGCCTGGTGGAACTCAGCTTGCAACGATATCCATAGACTGCAGAGTTTTACAGTGTGATTCAAGACATCTGTAGGATGTTCATACCTTTTTAAATAAAATGTTACGATTTGTCCATAATTGTCATACAGCACTACCTCATTTTTGTAGATGCTATTGATTTACACTAGAACTTTAAGACATGCCTGCTCTGCACTTAATTTTCCATTGAATTGTAATGAGACCCTGGCATCTTATTCTTCATGTTGAAGAAACTTTCACATTTTTCAGTTTCTTAGGTTACTTATATCCAGAACAGTACTGTACTTTTTACTCACCTCATTATTTCAGGAAAGAAGCAATTAAAGTAAAAGTACCTTCCTGAAGAATTCCTGTGCACCCACTAATGTTGGGTTCCCCACCTGCCACCACCGGCACATTACTGAAAACTCAAGCCTATGTGGCCTGTGTTTGCTTGGTTAAAACAAGACACATCCAACAGATCTGACTGAAGCTGCACACTCTCATGGATCGGTCTGTTTTACAGGTCTCATCTGCTCTTAAGTGCTTCCCGGAGAACAAATACTGTGTGACTGCACCACATATTTCCATTGCACTATCCCAAACACACTTAAGCTGCTGACAGATTAATGCTTAGCTCACTGGTGCAATACATTCTTGGGTTCTTACACATATTCTTATAAGGAAATGGAACTCACTGAGCACTTAATCACAAGTCAGGGTAGTGGTTTTGTATTGAATACACTGACTTTGTGGGACAGGCTAAGGCATCCCTGTATGAGTCACCACTGCCACCAGACTGCCATAGACCCTAGAAATCTTTGGTCAACTTCAATTAAACAAAACGATGAAAGTATTTGCTTGAAGACATTACAGATAGATCTTGCTAAAATGGCTGGAAAGACAGGGAATAATAGGCAGATATAAATAACAAGAGCAACAAAAATGAAGTAAAATACAACTTCACTAGCTAAACATGTCAGCAATCTTGTTAATTCTGAATTTACCTAGCTAGGAAGCAGAAGCAGAAACTGGTATGAGAATATCCAAAATGTGAATATACAGGATAAATACCTGCATTTGCGCCTGGGAGTAAGGTTTCATGAAGAATCCTTTACATCCTTAACTGTGCTATTGCAAGTTTTATTAGTTTTGAGCAGCCAAGAACCTCACTTTGTCTTATTTTATGTGGCACAAAGAAAGAAAACCTGACATTTTAGAGTGAATAACAGAAATGTTCCTTTTTCTGCTTTTTCTTTGTTCTGCTGTTGTGAGATCCCGTCTGGAGCCCCCAACACAGGAAAGATGCAACGTGTCCAGAGGAAGGCCACAAGGATGATTGGAGGGCTAGAGCGCCTCTTCTATGGGGACAGGCTGAGAGAGTTGGGGCTGTTCAGCCTGGAGGAGACTCCGGGGAGATCGTACAGCAGCTTTTCAGTACTGAAGGGGGCTACAGGAAAGCTGGGGAGGGGCTGGTTCCAAGAGCTTGGAGTGGCAGGACCAGGGGGAATGGTCTCACGTTGGGAGAGGGGGGGTTTAGACTGGAAGCCAGAAGGAAGTTCTTCACAGAGGGGTGTCCCTGCTCATGGCATGGGGGTTGGAACTAGATAATCTTTAAGGTCCCTTCCAACCTGAACCATTCTATGAGTCTATGTATTTAAAAAACATGCAGTTTGTGTCACCATCTATAGCAAATTCTCCTAAAAATACTGTGGAAAATCTCACAAATTCCTGTTATGACAAGAAAATTAATCTCCTGAATGTTTTTCTTTTTTACAGCTATATATGCTGAGGCTTTTGTTTTGTAGCACTGCAGGTTCTAATCCCATTTTTCAAAGTCTGCCAAGGACACTGCCTTTAATTTCTCCTCTTTTCTATTTTATCAATGATGAATTGAGTACAAAGAGCTGGGTTAGGATGTTACTTGTTGACTGTCACTTTTGCCAGAAGACTTCTGAAATGCTGGCCAGCCTTAAAATTAAATCCTTGGTGTGTATCATTCAACATACTTGAATCAATATAGGATTGTATTTATGATGTGACTGTGGTGAACACACTTTGATTCCAGAGCTTTATATTCTCTTTTGGTAGCCCATCATCTGTATCATCCAAGAGCTGTGCTACATCTTCTTCTCGGGAAAATGTTTGCAACTCTGGCACAATTTATATTCTTGCCTTTTCTCTTTTACCTTTTGTGATAATGGGGAGAAGTTAAAAGAAAAAGTTTTCCTCCCTAATTTTGAGATTTCTGGGCTTGTAATTGTTCTTTGGTTGCCAATACTCCTCCCTCTCTCCCTTACTGGTTGTGTGTGCATTGTGTGCATTGCATTACTAAACTTTCCTTTTTTTTTTTTGTAAAATGTGTACTTTATTGTTATTCACTGGTAGACTTCACCATTTTAATAAGGCTTTCTCTCTGATGTATTTACCTTTGCCAGCTGTCATGACCCTTTGCACAGCCTGTTTTCTGTGCGTCTGAGCCTGTCCTTCGTTAGCCTTCCCAACAGATGTTGTCAGTTCTGTTGTCATTCAGCTCTCTACCCGGTCATTTGCTTATTGTGTCTTCCTCTGTACTTTCATCTTCAAAATCACATTCACTAAAAGGGATACAGGGTACTGTGTCTTGCCTGAAGATGAAATGAGAGACTGAACCCAAGAAAAGAGCATTCTTAAGGCAAGAGAAGGGCATCTATCTGGGAGAGAAGAAACACTGAATGATCTGCTTAACTGTGGAACTGGATTATCTGGGGCTCAGCAGATATCTCAGGGCCGGGTAGCAGCAGATGGTGTTTGGGGCTCTGGCTTAAAGCAGGTAAATTTTCTAGAAGAAACCAGAGTGGAAAGGAAGGATGCACCTTCAGTGGCTCATCCAACTAGTGTTTGTGCAGCAGTCAATATTCTCATAGTTTCCTTGAGTAGTTCCCTCTGGCACAATTCTAATGTTCCCTGTATTGAAGGACTGGATTTTCTGGTTTTATGGAGTTAATGAAAACTGACTAATCGACCTTGACCAAGAGAAATACAACTCGGACATTTGATATGGTGAACAGGATTGTGCACAAACCTGTTAACTAAGGCAGCATTACAGGCTCACTTAGTAAACACAGAGCCTGAAAATACAGGTACTCCTGAGTAATGCATTCCCAGTGAGAGCTTCTATTACATTTTAGCCATTTTACTCAAGAATTGGTAAAATGAAGAGTCACTAAGGTTACAGTCTACCATCACACTAGTAACTGTATAGCCTCTAGGATTCGCTCACCGCAGGTTCAGTTTTTAATCTTCCTTTCCTGTCAACATCAATTTGGGAAACTTCAACTTTACTCAGTATCACCTATTTTGCTGCCAAACCTCTCTGACCTTCATTTTCTGGTTTCTCTGCTGGATGGATCTTCTCACTGGGAATCTGGTCATTCACTGGCACAAAACTTCCTTTCATTTTCTAGTTCTGCACATGCTTCTTCAAATCACCATCTTACCATCACTCATTCATTGATTTGCCCTTTAACTAGTCATCATTCTTCCATTTCTTTGCTCCCCTTTGTCTGCCGCTCCTTTCTTCTTCCCTCCTCCACAATGATGTTTTTCCTTTACAGTAAGTTTTTCTCTTATTCAATATGTAAAATTACTGCTTTATCATTCTCTCCAGTCTTTATCTCCAAGGTTGCTTAGACTGTTTTCTTGCTTAAATATCCCATTTTCCTTTTTCACCACTGCTCACATCATCACCTGGAACCCAATAATTGATTTCCTACTCAGGGTGCTGCCAACTCCCCACTCTTTGCCTCCTCAACTCAATTTTACAATATATTCTAACAAAGAAGAAGATATTTTATGGCTAAAATCCCTCTTCCTAATTCTTCCCTCAGAGAATGCATAATTACTTACAACTTCCCTGCTGCTGTTTTCTGCCTGCCCTCTCTTTTTTGTCTCTTTCATCAGAGACATTGATGTAAGTTTATCTTTATTAATGACTCACCTCCCCTTCATCTCTCTTTCCAACACTACTTCTGCCTCTAAAATAGCTTTTTCAAAGCAATGCTCAGTTACCATCAAACAAATCCAAAACTACATATTTGCTTCATATACACTTAATTTTAACTGTTGATTGTTCCCTTGATATCACTTCCAAATCTCACTTTAGGTTACAACAAAACCTTTGTTTAGAATTTGTAGGACATCAACTACTCCTTTTTCATTTCACCAAAATTCACAGTCACTGAATTCCCACAATCATTCCCAAGATGGTTCCAGCTGAATAACTGCTGCTTTTTTCTCATAGCATGCACGGCTTTGTGATACCTACTCACATATTTGTCTGTTAGTCTATGAGAGTACATGTACTTGCTTAATATATGCTGAATATTCACTTCTATTTGTTTTATTTGTATCCTTTAATTGATATGTGAGAGCAAGGAGATGAGTGAAAAGACATAGGCAAAGGCTGCCTACGTCCTTATTTTGCAAATCACAAGTAAGCACATACACAAAAAAGCCCACCTCTAACAGGATCCTCTGATTACAAGACTAAAGGATCAACTATTATAGCCTAAGTCAAAAAAATCACAACCAAAAAAATCACAACCAACCAAACCCAACTGAATCTGGTAGATAAGACAGTCTAGGACTGAAATACTTGTGCTAGACAAAGCCTGAAGCTCTGAATGGTGTAATGTCTCAATCTCTGAGATCTGGTTGGGGGGAGGGGGGTGAGGGGGGCACATAAATAATTATAAGGTTATCATTAGACAAAGAACACAGCTCTTTCAGGAAGTGTCTCAAAACACCTTGGAAACACTACATGAGAGATGGCGAAATAAACTTGCTGTTGCATCAAGAGAAAAATTAATCTCTGGGAGACTTGTTGATTTAGTTCACTAACATCACTAGGAGATCACTGCATGTACAATTCAGAGAATCACAAAATTATTGAGGCTGAAATAGCCTCCTGCCTAGGACCCAACATCACCACACTGCCTAGACCATGACACTAAAGGTAATATCCAGTCTGTCCTTAAACACCTCCAGGGATGTGGACTCTACCACCTCCCTGGGCAGTCCATTCCAATGTCACCCTTCCTGTGAGGAACTGTTTCCTAATATAATTTCTAATAATTCAGATTCAAATAGCCGCTGGCATAAGTGAAAGTTGAAGTCAGGAACTAACACTGAAAATAGAAGCTAAAACTGTAGCTAATAAGTACCACTTTGCAAATGCAGAGCTCCTGTATAGACACTGTTGGAAAATCTAATTAATAAAGTCTAAGCCTACCTAAAAAATGGAGTATATACTGAATCCAAATTAACATTTATGTTTCTGAACATCATGTGTGATAGAGGATATTGGACAACACAGAGTCATCAAAATTATATCTAGAAAACTTCTGACACCACTGGAGAGAGCAGTAAAAAATATGTAAAAACTGGAAAGGTAGCTATAAGGCAGAGCACGAATTTACACAAGTCATTTAGGACTACACAGTTGTATTGGTTTAGGGAGAGAGTCTAAATTGGTTTGGGTTGGTGCCTGTAATTCTAGCACAACAACCAGCTCTCTCTGAGAGTTCAACAGGCAATGAAGCAACTTTGCTAGAAAGGCAATAGTCTATTAAACCCATCAACAAGAAGAAAAGGAAAAAAAACCCAAATAAGTAAGAGAATAAAAAAGATAAAAAAAAAACTATCACGATGCCTTTACACACACTGTGAGAGAACTGGGAGACAGCTAACACATTGGGTTTTGGCCTTACACGAGAGCAAGAGAGTGCACACCAACACTCATAACCACAAAGCCACCACACACACACACACACACACACTTGCACCCCACTTTCCAGAAGATAAAGGGGTGAGAAGGGTTGTGGCAGGAATACAGCACAAAATACAGAAAGTGGAAAGTTCCTTTTCTGATTCTCATGCAGACATCAGTCCCCTGTGACATCTCCAGCATATATCTAGCTCCCATCGGCTCAGGGGCTCTTCTTTGAGGCCATAGCAGCAAATGTAGAGGATACAGTAGAATCCCAGATTCTCTGTTTGCCAAAGGCTTAGGAGATCAGTACTTGTGATCTCTTTTTCTCTCTCTTAGTAGAGGCTTCTCTCAGTCT
>VZRI01006014.1:28538-87031 GCA_013397515.1 Upupa epops
AGGAGCTAGGGTGAGCTGGTGCTCACCATAGTCCAAAGAGGTACTCTTTCTCTGCTTTCGAGCTCCCATGCAAAAAAGGACCATGGCTACAGCTCTGCTGTAGCTTCTTTTGCATTCCACCCTTTGGTGGCAGGAGTTTGAGAGCCACTGCTTGCCCACTCCCACCCTGGGGGTGATGGTGGGAGCACTCTTCTAGAGGAGGTCTCTGTCTCTCAATATGTATTGGAGAAAAAGCAAGAGAAAGGCGAAGATGGTGAAGAAGACAAAGAAAAGGAGACAAAGAAGCAGGAAGCACCTTCCCTTTTATAGACTCTGTCCACCAATCACCTGTAGAGTCCAAACACTGATGCAGGAGGTCTGCTAGGAAAGCTACCTCCAGCTTCAAAATAAAATGCTTTTTTTCAGCATAAAAGCACCACAACTAATGCTTGAAAATTTGGTAATTTTCAAACTGCAACAACAGTTCAGTATCACTTCTGGGGTCAACACTTGGTTGTAATGAAAGGATTCAAGAAAAGCAACTAAAAGAGAACCAAGCAAAGACACTGGTGTTACGTACACAGCAAACAAGCAGCAAAACAGTCAGTCCAGGTGCCATGTGGAAAGGGATGGATCAGGGCAAAGATGACCACAGATATAAAACATTTTCTTTTTTGGAAAAGGCTGTTGGGATTGGAGGGTTCTGGAGAGGGGGAAGTAGGGAGCAATGGAATATAGGAGTTGGTTGCTGAAGTGCTTCAAGGGTTTCTTAAAAGATATCAGACGAGGGACTAGTGTTCTCCCTGTTTACCTATAAACCAGGTACGACAAAGCCAGAAACTGTGCAGATATTGCCATAAACATCTGTTGTTTGGAAAATTTACCTACAATTAACCAGACACAATACACTCTCCAATTTATGCTGGGTTTTCCTATCCAGAGGGCCAACAGAAAAGAACCAATTAATTGTTCAGAGCTTTCATGGTTTTCTGATGTATTTTGTCCTTTCAGATCTGCACAAGATACGCAAATGTCTCCAGGATGCAAACCAACTGTAACTTTCCGGTTAAAATAACATATATGCATCAAAAAATGTTATCTCACATATCTTTCATATTTCTTATAAGTCACTAGAAACTACCAGTGAAGCATGATCTGCTATTAATAACCTGGGAGAGGTGATCTTGCTGCTGTCCACTGTTTCTCTCTGTTTTAGTAGTTTGTCCCACCAAGATCTCATCCCTCTGGTGATTTCCCAGGTTTCCAGTGCTCTTCACTTGATTTGTACCTTGAGACTCCAAGGAACTGTGATGCTCCCAGCTTTCCACATTTGCACAGACACAATCTACTCTTTCAGCAAGAAACTTCATTTCAGAAACCTCTGGTGTTACTATCTGACCATCTGTAAGCGACAAATCAGTGGAACCACTCATGAACCAGAAATATTTTCATAAGGCTTAATTCACACCCATTCATGCAGACAACAGAAATGAAGGATAACCCAGCTATTTTCCCATGAGCTTCATTCTTTTAAAAGCCCTTATAGTTCTTTGGTGAGATCTTTTTTGTCTCTTCTTTCATTGTACTTTCCTACAAGCATTAAAGGAAAATGCCTGTGGCCACCTTCTAATATTCCAGAAAAGTAGTTTTAATTCTTTTTATTCTTTGTTTCACTCTTTCCTTGAACACTTCCTCCACCTTCCCATACATGTCTCCCTCTCAGGTGATCCCAGAGGTAAGATTTATGTGTACTACTAATGTTTAACGATTAAGACAACCTTGGTCACTGAATTGCTTGTGTCTGTAGTTTCGGAAAACCTGCCAAGTCTAAAGGGACCTCCCACTACCAGGATAGCCATTGACACCAAATCCAGACTTTAACTCTTGAGCACCAGCATCCCCCAGTGGTCCTATTTATCACTGCAGGTTTCTCTTCATTTTCTAGGTACCCTCAATATTAATTAAGCCAAAAGCCTCAACCAGCCAGTACTCAGTAAGTAACCAAATACATTTGATCATGGCTAAAGGCGGCAAATGTTATTTCCAGTCATTGCCTATATCATGTTGTATTACAAAAAGTATATTTTGTAAGACAGATTTGAAAAGGAGGAAAATCAGACCAAGGAAAAATTCAAACTTTTTGAAGAATAGGTTCAGAGTCTCCTCCAAGAATATTGGGTTCTACAGTTATTTCTATTTTACAAGACCATAACTCCTGGAAAAGATACTACAGCAATCACCAATTTTTAATCTGCCTTTTGACTGAAGCTCACATATGTAGAAGCTACATATCCATTGAATTAGAATTCTACATAAAAAAATCCTGGCTGACATTTCATCCACATAATGAGAATCCAAAGTTCTCAGAAAACAACAAAGAACACATCCCAATCACTGGTCCTCAATCCACCCTTTGACAAAACAATCAAAGGGTGTTGACTGTAATTGTCACTCATGGTGGAAAGGTAAAGTAATGGGGTCCTGAAATCAATACTTGAAGGGACAGATGACGGCAGTGACAAGAGCAGACAAGCAAGGCTTGTCCAACACAAAAGTGGGATGCTTCCATCTACCCAGCTCCCTCCCACACTAGGAGCAGAATAGCCAAATCAGCACAAGCCCTGTATTGGGCTGACTCAGCAAAGGGAGGATGGAGGGGGAAAGATGTGCTGTTAGGAGAAGAGACAGAGAAACCCTTCAGCATGGGAAAAGAAAGAATTCCTTCTTTGCATTGGAGCCCTCCAGTACCTCCTAATTCTAAAGCACTGGAGATGAAAGTTTATTAATTAAAACAACACATCCAAAAACCAGTGGGGCTCACACATTAATTTTCAGTTCAGCAGGAGATTACAAGCAGTGCGGAAAAGAAACAGACAAATAGATCTGTCATCTTAACAGAATCTTACCAGACCTGATGCCATGGGATCCCAGAGAGGCAACACAGAACTTTATTCATCCCTTTTGTTTCCTAAATCCAGTAATGGTGTCACTAGGCTACTTTTGGTAATAATTGTAACTTTTAGTAATAATTATTCTTTTTGTAATAGCTGAGGACATCTACTAGAGTGTATAACAGACTCAATGTCTCTTTGTTTGCAGTGTAAGCACCGAATGCTTACACTGGAAACAAGGGTTAAAAACCCCAAACCCCAATGCCCAGAACATATATGCCTTCTCTGCAAGGGCTAAATGCCGGAATGCCGGGGTCCTTCTTCAGTGGAAACATGAGAGAAGCCTGCCTCGTTCATATGACCCTTCAGCAGCAGCCATCAGTCCAGCATGTCAGTGTGCTGAGACATGACAAGCCCAGGTAACACCTCTTGCTGATATTCAGTTACTCTGTGGTTAAAGCTTATGGGTATTTTTGAAAGGATGCTTTATTCTTGCAGGCTGCCAAGCACTGACTACCACATGGGGCAGCTTTCACTTCAGCAAATGTCTTAGGGGGTTTTTAACTAACAAGCAGAGCCGTGTAGGGACGTTTGGCTTTGGCTATTCAGTGAAACTAACTGTTGCAGGTTTTAACAAATAATGAACAGATGTGTTCACCACAAAAGGAGAGAAAGTGGCTTTTCATTGTGACACCTTTATGAAGGTCTAAAATTATCTGAGAGGTTCTAAACTATGTTCCTCTTAGATTACAGCCACTAGCTGAAACACAGAGGTTGCTATTCAGTATGATAAATCACTTCTACATAGTTCAAGTATCTCTCTCTGTCAGTTATGTGGATGATTCTGAAGAAGTCAGCAACCACTGCAATGAAAACATATGTTATGGTATCACATGTCACACAGCATTGGAAATCAATTCTGCTGCTAAATAAATAGAAAATGCATAATAAACACAATGACTGAAATTAAAATTGTATTTGATCAAATCTTTAACGTTGTAACAGCGATTTACTATTGATATGGACTGCTCAAACTCAGATGATTCCCTGTGGAGAGCTGAATACTTTTTCCAGAGGTGAAGAAAGGAAAACAGCTGCTATAATGGAACTACGGGAGCAGCCAAGCAGCAGATTGATTCAACAGGAGAAATTCAATGCATCCCAAAAGATTTCCTAGGATTTGCTCTCCTGCTGCTTAGGACACAATTTGTTGTAACGAGAAACTGAGGATTCTCTTTCAAGTGTGTTAAAGCTTGTAGAGATGACTTGAGAGTATAAAGAAAAAACAAGAACTGAAAATCTCTCTTAAATAATGTTTTTGGATGAGGAGAGAACAAGGCAAGCAGTATAAAATTGAAAAGGTTGTAAATCATATTCACTAAAAGATAGTAATTGAGTGCATAGCAGAACCTCTTCCTTCAGCTCCAAACTCCTACACTGAAAACTACAATAAACCTCAATATGCAAAACAGAGAAAGCTTTAATAAATCATGGGGTAAAATTGCACCTGCCTCACTGTAATCTTTCTTCAGGCAGACTTGCTCAGCTCACCTGGCAGGGAGCTAGCAGGAGGCAGGTATTGCTGGGGTACGACATAAGCAAAGACTAAGGAGGACAGGCACAATATAAATTTTGCCCTGAAAAAGCATGGGGATTTGTAGGCAGCTCCTGCCCTCCTGTTTGAAGAGTAATAGTCACAACAAACTGTGAGCTCCTCTGCAACTTTGGTGCACGAAGACTATGCAGTTTTTCACTAATAACCTTTAGTTAAAGTTCTGAAACGCTGTGGTGCTTCTTCAGTAGAACCCAGAGTTTTATACAGAAACAGGCTGCCAGATGAAATTTCCTTTGGTGAAATGCTGGACGCTGATGGCATCCTGGTTTGATTAGGGAGGACAAGTAAAATATGAGATGTTCATAGTCACAGCAGCACACATTGCTCATCTCTAGCATGTCCTTCACAGTTCTCAGTATGGCACTATGTGATGGAACATCACACAGTGTAGAAAAACCCATGAAGGAAAAATGGATTCTCTAAAAATACCTTACTGACAATGAACATTCACATGGGAATGACATCCTACCTGGACACTCAGCAAAGGTTTACATTTAGGTACAAACAAGGCAAATATTCCAAAGCCAAAGATTTGAGTCTTAAAGCTTTTGGAACAGAGACCAAAACAGACACCACCTGCCCTTTCTCCACTAGATGACAAAAGTTGCATTACAGCTCCAGGCTCAAATCAATTTCAGTATGTACCACATAAAGCAGGATCTCCTAGATCACACTTCCTTATCAAAAAGAGCCTGTCGGATCCAGAACATCCAACAGCACAAAGCACAGGAGTTAAGTCAGGACCAGAAAAGAAGAACAGCAAGAGCCTCATCTCCTTCCCAAAATAAGGACCAGGGGCATTTTCCTTTCCTGTTGAAACTGCAATTTGCAAGATTTTTAGAATTCTTTTTGCTAAGTCTAGGTATAGACTATGAACAGAACATCCAGTATTAAATACAGCTGTCTGTCCTTAAGCTTGACCTAGCTCAGCCTTTTCTATTAACTGGAAGGCAAGGCGAGATGTACAGCTAGAAATAAAACCAGTAACAAGCACAATCTTCATTTTAATGACCCAGACGTCTCTCCCTCCACTTTTGCGAACACCTAGAACAATGACTTCTCTTACCTGTACGGTTCCAGGGTCCTGCTGCCATAATACAGAGCCTCTTCCCAGTATTCAAGGTTAATACAGGCATCCATGGCACAGTCCAGCATTTTCAGCTGATAGATGTTCGTGTCTGGGAGTTGACCCACATGGCTGCTCAGGAGACTTCGGCATCTTGCCAGAACCTGCTCCCACTCTGGTTTTCGCTTTAGTCAAAGAAATATCTTTAATGAAACATAAACACAAATTCTAAATGTTGTTAGCAAGGTGCACGAGCTGCAGGGCATGAAGACAAAAGAGCTGCTATCACTCCAGACTCTGGTTCAGTTCCTGAAAATAAACTTGAGCTCAGAGGTGGTACCTTAGGCAACTATACTTTGCTTAAATTTAAATCTTACACCCAAGAGCAAGAATCCATGGAAATGCATCTTACAATGTCTTGTCAGCTAAAAAAAACCCAGTAATTAATTTCTTATGTATCAATGACACATACTTTTAAACAGCCCAAGATTTGGTTTAGAATTCTCATGAAGTTAGAAATCAAGTAATTCTTCCTTGAAGCAATTTTAAAGAGAACTGGGTTTTTTTTATGCACAGCTGTACATTTCATGTAAGAGAAAGAAAAAGCATTGTAGTTCTGATATCTGACTAGTTCAGGGTTAAGGGTCCTGGCAGTAAAGAAGTAAAGGGAGCAAAGAAGACATTTTTACAATAAATTTCTTTCAATGCCACAAGAAAATGTTTTGTGTGTTTGGAAGAGAGGAAAAGTAAGCTGGGACTTACATTCACTTATCACTTGGATATTCCTTATCACACATCACTTACTTCCATTATGTTCTACTGTGGTTTGACTTTTCTGGAGATCAGATTCTTCCTGCTCTCTGACCTCACCTGAGGTGAATGCCAATATGGCCAGATTTTAAATGAGTAATGTCATCTGTGACAACAGAGGAGTCCCAACACCAAAACAAATACACACCAGTAGGAACATATCAAATAATTTTTAAAAAATTAAAATTAGACTTACAGTAAGAAAAATAATTGAATTCTATCACAGTCTCTTTCATAGAATCAGCTGAATGAAGTCCAGGGGGTCTCTGGAAAAATACTATTCACCCCAGTCCAGCAATGGATTTAGGGTACAGTGGTAAGCCTATGATGAAGTAATTTGTACTTCCTGATCAGGAGAATATTTATATATTTAAATTTAAGAATGTGCCCACTCTGTGGCTGGGCTAGGATTTACAGCACAGTTGTTACAAGGCTGAACTAATTATTTGTGAATTTTTCTCCTGCCCTTGGATTGGAAGAACCATATAAGGGAAGGCATGTGCTACTATAAAATTGCACCCTAACCTTTTATGTCTCTGGCAAACATCCGGGTATTCTTTACAACTGATTAAGGACAGATCAACAGAAGAATGGGGGATATTATTTCCACTTGCTGCAATTTTTGCAGAAAGGACAGAGCACTGACATTCCTGCAAGATTACCATTTCAGCTGATACACAGTGTCATCTCCCTGCTTTTACTTCACTCACCAGCATCTGATAGTAGATGTGATACCCTTCTGGGACTAAACTGTAGGGTACATAAACTGCGAACTAGAAAATCCATCAGCAGCTGCAACAGAATGAAGAAGCTGAAGGTCTGTACCTGGCCCAAGACTGGAGAAGCAGCGGCTCTGATACTGGAATGAGAGGCAGAGGAATC
Source organism: Upupa epops (assembly GCA_013397515.1). Classification (NCBI taxonomy): domain Eukaryota; kingdom Metazoa; phylum Chordata; class Aves; order Bucerotiformes; family Upupidae; genus Upupa; species Upupa epops. The sequence goes on from VZRI01006014.1 coordinate 35,782, forward strand.
CTTTTCTCTACAATAATCCCCCTGCGCTGGGCTTTAGTATCTCCATGTCTATGCTTAAACATACATATTGTTTCTCTAATTGCAGATCTAGTACTACAACATTGTGTTAATTAAGAGTAGCTCAGATTTTGGCAATCACTAATTTTCTCAACTTTAGAAACTGTTGGTTTCATTTGCCTAAAAAAATACACTTGCAGAAATTAATGTCTGTTAGTCAGCTTTAGTCAGCAAGGAAGATTTTCTTGGCAAGCAGACAAACTCAAGCTCCCTTTCCAGGTTGTACACTCTCCACCACACACCCATTAGCACTATGATTGTGGTGAAGTGGAAGGGAAGATCATGCATTTCACATTCCTGTGTCTGAGAACAGAAACTGAACAGACAAGAAGGGCATATTTTTTACACCAATCCTGATACCTTGTACCACAATGTGTTTGATTAATTTCAAAATTCCAGTTAATTCAGAAATCTTAAGTAGAGACCCTAATAGAATAGTAGGTACAATTTCTCCTGCAATGAAATATAGGAACAGTATTCTTACTCCACACTATTGGTACAGAAATGGTTGCAGCTGCATGTTGTGTATCTATAATTTAACTTTCTGGTTAACACACAGGCCTTCAAGTTTAACTGAACAGCTAAAGATCCATTGTCTATCTCAATTCAGTGACCATTCAGGACCTTAAGACAGACTAGATATGAAAATTAAAGTGAGATGTTTCTCTCTTTTGCTAACAAATTATTCTATTTGGATTAGAAGAAAACAGACTCATTGGGGGTTTTGTGGGGTTTTTTTTTTACAATAAAAATCGTGATAACTTTTTTCCAGCCTTGACTATCACTATACAAAATTGCTTTAAATGCTGCTGAAAAGGTTTACTGGAATATTTCATTATCTCCAGCTCCAGAGAAAGCCCATCTTTCTGAACATGATAAGGCACCTTATACAGCAGGCCAAATGCAGTGAGCAAAATTCTAAAAATTTTGTTCTAAAAATTTTGTGAGAGAGGGATCAGCTAAAGGATTTCCAGTAAAAACCTCCACCTCTCGTCAGCTCATCTTTTCTTGGTTGTTGCTCTTCACTAATTTTAATTGGCTGTAATATCTACATGGTAGCAAGTAGTCTCCAGTTCCATTTACTAGTGCAAGATCATCTCATTCAATTTGCTTAATCATCAGGTATTGTTATATGTTATTATATAACATTTGCAGTGAAGCTGAATGTGATCATGTCCTTGCTATTGTCATTGCTCTGCAAAGAATGAGAACCTGGAAATGTTCACAATAGGGTTAATGGGCCCAAAAAAAATTAACAACACCTCAAATTAATTTCATTTAGGAGTGGATTTATATGAAGTGAAGGGCTCTGATGGCAGTAGTCTAAATCTAAGCAAATACATCCCTTCCCATCCTTAGCATTTGCTATCCCTGCCATGATGCAGTTTCAGTCCAAGCAATCAGAAATTCTATTATCAATACAATGAAGAATGTTATATGGTCAAAACACCAAATGAATTTAAAATACATTTTAAAACAACATTAAAATATAAACTTCTAGGAAATAAATCTCAGAAGATGAAATGTGTACTTGGGGTTCCCTGGACTTTTCCCACATCTAAGAGCCTGTAGCCTGTCACTGGAAGGATACCTTCCTTTGAGCTGGGACAATGCACTTCGTTTACAGCATCTTTGACTTCTTTCAAGGCATGCTCTTCACCAGCCAACTTCGCAGCGTCCTGTTTAATGGAAACCAAAGCATTCAGTGAGATAAACAGTAAATTATGAATACACAGTAATGATGCAAAACAGTGTAAAAAGATTACAGTGACAAACATTACTTGTGGAGATGGTATTTTGTTAATGCACCAAAGAATGATTTCGCCTGGCACTCACACTCATCCTGTGTTTGTAAGTACATGAGATGATATATCAAGAAAAACTAATGCAAAATTAGAAAAAACAGGTATTAGGGTTTGCAACAATAACTATGATCAGCCAGAACAGAGAAACAACAGTATGTGGTTTTTACTATCCAAATTCATTGAGCAGATAAAATAATCTGAAAGACCTGCTGCCTAATACTTTGCAGATCCTCAGCCACTTAGAACAATTCATTATAGCATCTACAACAGAGTTAAGCATCATCAGGGATTTCCAAAAGCATCTGTATATTCAATTTCCATTGCTGTAAGCAATTACATACTTTTAACAATTTAGAAGTTAAGAATCTATCTTAATACTAATTAAGTATTTGTAATGAATATTTGCAGGAATAATTTCAAAAAAGTTCTATAAAAATCAGCTCGCCCACCTGCGCCACTGGGTGTGGGCATGGGCCCAAGCTGTGGCAACTGAATCACCATGCTGGCAGCTGGGGGCACATCCACCCATTCCACCTCCACCTGCACCCCAGTGACAGCAACCAGTGCCACCAGCAAGTTCATAGCTGCAGCCACCAACACTGCAAAACAATCACTTAGGAGACATCAGAACTTGTGAGCTACAACCTCCTTCCCCCACCCTCGCTGCCTTTTCCATGCCCCCAAGTCCTGAAGAAGGGGCTGCTACTGTTGCCTACAGACCCAAACCCTCCCTGCCATCTTGGCCCTATGACTCGCCCCATCTTGGCCACGCAGCCAGCACCATCTTGGCTTTGTTATAGCCATGGAGTAGAGAAGCTATGCCGCAGCTGTGACTGAGAAACAGGGAAACGCTTAAGTGGGAGAAAGAGGCCCAGTGGGTGTTTGATGTTTTCCTTTGTTGCTTAGCAAGGCTGAAGGGACTTGTGATTCTTAAACCTTTGGCAAATTGCCAAGAGACTGGGGGTAAAATGTATGCTGCTGTACCCAAGTGCCTGCTGTGGTGTGAAGATATGCTCATCTGTCTTGGAATGTCTGCTATCCCATCTGCAGGCCATGCCACATGACTCCCTGAAGATCTTGTCAAAAGTGGGAAGAGAGAGAGAGACTGTGGATGGCTGGGAGCAGCTGCTGTGCATGACAGAGCCCAGGAGGAAGCCTCTGTCCTAGGTATGGTCTTGGTCATCCACTTGTCTGCCACGTATGCCCCTCCTGCCAGGGGCTCCCATCTGAAGCTAGAGACTGCTTCATAGTTCTCTTCCGTCTTCTCAGAATATGTGTACTGGTGTTGTGATGCAGTTTCTCTTTGTTTTTGCCTTCCTTTCTCTTGGGTGAGAGTACAATAAAATCTTTCCTTTTCCCCACAGTTGCTTCATTGTCAGGTAAGTTCTACCTGAGAGCTGGTCGGTGTGCTTAAGAATGCAAGCACCAACTGAAAGGACCAATCAAAGCCTTTCAACCCATGACAGTTCAGAACATAAAATACAGTGAGAATCAGCACTAACTTTGATATTTAGTTTGCAGTTTTGTCCTTCCACCTGATTCATGGAAGAGCAGACCTCTGTGTGTGCCTATGATGATGAAATCACCGTTGGTCTCAGCTGCCCTAGTATTGTAGAGGACTTGACAAGGATGACAGCCTGGCCCGCTGTTTTTTGCCCAAGTGCTTTCCTTGCGGTGAGTTCTCTGATCAAAAACATCACCAGAAAATAATCTTTTGCGGAGCTGACTTTTTTCTGACTTTGCCACCAGAAGGCATAAGGTGATTGTTAGGACAAAGCAGCTCATACTGCAGAAGCTCAACGAGCAGTTATGGTATGTACCCAGCCCCGTCACAGCTTTGAGTTTGTTAGCTTGAATGGAACCTCTACCACATTTTATGGGACTGTAGCAATTTCTTAGCTCAGTCTGGTGATGTGTAACAATCTAAACAATCTTTGTAGATCAAACACTACCCAGTGATTGATCTAAAAAACAATTGTGGCCTGTAAGACACTAATAATGGTATGTAGGAAATTTTAGGTTTAAGGAGCTATCAAAGAAGAAAAATATCTTTTAAGCCATCTTTTCCCACTGGCCCAAGTATTTCTGTAACATGCTGTAAGCCTTACAACTGAAACATCAGAAATACAGGAACTGGGACAGATTGCAAAGTGAAAGATCAACCCTAAACCAAGTCACAGGCCAGTAACTGTTGCTTTGCACACGGTGAGACTGATGGATGAATGAGGTTAAAGCGTGTTCATTGACACAGGATTAATCTTTCCTCTGTAGTCCTTGGAGTTGTTTTCCATTGTCTTCTGGCATTCCGTTAACATCACAAAGCAGCACCGTATTGTAGTCTGCTCTATCCTTTAGTGCATTGGGTTAATCAACACTGGCTTTCTGTCCAGGTGGAGAATAGGGAGTGTCTGTCAGACCAATAATCTCCTAGCTCTCTCTGGACTTATGGTCTTCATCCTTTTATAAGAGACTCTAGGATGGAGGAAGCTGGGCATGATGCCCAGCTGTAGGAAGGATTTAAGTCACAAGATTCACTGAGATGTTTTCTGTGTTCTCATGGTGAGGAGTTTTGAGGATTGGCTGACGAAAGAACAAAAAAAGACCCAGTCCGCTGGCCCTTTCTGTTGTTCTGCATCATATTGCCACACACCAAAGTCCCGTCCTTTCCTAAACATGTTAGATCAAGACACAGAGGGTCCTTCCAGACAGGCAGACAAGCAGGGGCTACAGAACAACCACGAGAGTTTGTCACTGAGAGCACTTCTGTCTTCTGTCCTAAGAAGCATTTTCTAAGTAAGTTATTTCTCATCCTTGGACAACGCCTTGAAAGTCATGGCTATGTGACGTGACTAAGCCAGCTAAAAATACAAAGCTGTCCTGAAGTTGGAATTATGGAAAGAATCAAAGTCATTAATAGTTATCCCAAACAGTTTAATTTTATCTAAGTAACAGCTATGGGAGATTGAGCTCTCCAGAGTAATACACATTCAAGTAATCTCTTTTCAGTCTATGTTTCCAGTCAAACCTCCATGTGTGCAGAGCTGCCAACACGCTACTTTCATCTGTGGAAAAGGAGATGCCTAGGTGATTTAAAGGAGGCTTTTGAAAAAGAAGGAAGAGCTGGTGACTTATGCCTGATTATTTTCCTCATTTCTAGCACCGTCACTAAAGATGAAAACACAACTTCACAATACATAGGAGGCAGAAGCATCATTGGATGTGCTAGTTGAATCTCACTCTAGGGCACAAGGTAGACAAAACTGATCCTGTGACTTAATTTGAGCAATTATTCCAGATGGAAGATGCTTCCAGCACATCTTTTCTACATGGGCAGGGCAAACTTGTTCCTTGAAAGGTTAGTTGAGATGCAACAGCAACATTTCAATTCCATCTTTCCATTCTTCCAATACCAGGGCAGGTGCTGCTATAGCTTTCTTGATAAAACACACTTAGAATTTGACACCTTAAGCTTTCTGGAAAGCCCCATCCCTGACTGCTTGAATCTGTAGATCTAATCCTTTAGAACATCTTCCAGTTACATTTATATTTTTTATATGCTGCTCAGAAATGTAGGTAGAGAAACAAGCCAGAGATTTGCCAAGTAGAGGAACCATGAAGCACTCCCTGCCTCCCTCCACAGTAGGGAGAAGTGGGGACAGGAAACTCCACACAGTAACTCCTACATCTCTTTTTCTCCTTCCTAGCCTTCTTCCCATAAGAAGTAGGCCAAAGGACATCTCACAGGGAGACAACAGCAAAATTTTGCAGAGGTGAGTGCCAAGCTGCCATGAGCGGAGTAAAAAACAGGGCCTACAATTTTTCATGATCAGGATCTTCTCTTCCAAATAGACAAATGGAATATAAGGCTGTAAGGTAAGCACCATCAAATGTCAGTTTTACAGTGGTGAAAGCCTATAAACCATAGATCAGACAGAAATTATGAGGTTTAATATGAAACTTGATTAGATATTAATTTTTTGCAAGACAGAAAAATCATATGAAATAACCATAATGATTCCTTCTGGACACAAAATCTATGACTGTGATGACAATCATGTGAGACAGAAGACATAAATCTGTTCTTGTTTTCTTTTCTGGAAGCTTTAAAAATCTCTTTAAAAAGGAAGTGTTCTGGACTGTAATATTTTACATGCTTTAAAAGCTGTGGATAGCCCAAGTATCTGAATATTTCATGTAAATTGCTGACATGGGTTTACAATTTGCTTAATTTCTAAAAATTTAAGTGGCAACTACAGGCATGCATCTGACAGAATAATTTAGATCAAGTTAATGGGTTCAAATCCAAAGAGGTTTTATCAGGTTTTGTTTGAACAAAGTGTCAGAAGAGCTCAGGCACAGTTAAATTTGGGCACAACAATTTGAAGGAGAGCTCTGAAATTGTAAATAATAATTTTCTATTTCTAATCCTATCTTTAGATAGGGCAACAACTACACGACATATGCTTCAAGTAAACTCACTGACTCATTTTGTATCTGGGAGCAAAAGAAAAACATTAAAGGAAGAGAAAATTTATTTCATCTTTGAAACCACTGGTTTGTGATGGGACAGCAGCTGGTGATGGAGAACTGCACAGCCAAAGGAAAACGGGTATTCACTGGGAATCACAGGCTACTGTGAAGCAAACTATGGTAGTAGAATTTAACTACATATTGGAGCATGGCCTGGATTTATATTTTTATACTGGATCAAGTTGAAACTCCAAATCAAGGACCTCTCATCTCTTATGCGAAGACAGTGATTTATAGAAGCCAACAGCTTGAGTTTCACTCATCTGCACTCCTGCAGATGGACTTCAAGAATTAAAAATAAGTTAAATGATATATGTGCACAGAGCCCTGTGGTGGTTCATGATTTACATGTGATTTCTGAACCTTCAAAAGCTCCCTTGGCTTCAGGAAAATAATGCCAGCCCCACATATGCTGCTCCAGCTATCATTCTCAACTCACATTTGGTTATCCTCACGAGAAGCTGAGATACAGGATGACAAGACCTTGTGTTTTCTGTCATATGGCTCTGAAGAGTGCAGGAGAGGCACTTGACAATTTCAGAACTGCTCTCTCTGCAGACAAAATCAATCTTGTGCTCCCTGTGAAGCTACTGGAAAGGGATGAACCTAACTTCTGAACAAACTGAATTTGTACTTCTTATATTTGAATTGTGAAAGCAAAATTAAGACAAATTGCAGCCAGATGCCACATTGCAACTGTGCAGTGCATTGCTCAGAATTAGCCAAGCTGCACTCCCTCACATAATCAATATCAGCTCTGATGTCTGGAACTGCAGAAGAACTGCACCAGCAGGAAATACTTTAAATTATACAGGTATTGGAAAAAGTAAACATGAAAGATGTGAACAACTGTTAAGTGTTCTACTTCAGCATTCAAATCAAGATGAAGGTTTCCTCAGATTCTGAGTCTAGTGTTTTGGGCAAAAACCTAACCCCTTCACATGAATCTATGTATGAATATTCTTCCTTTAACATTATCCAACTTAATTACAAATTTATTCAGAAATTTTAGAAGTGTCATCAAAAACAACTGCACCAAATGTGTTGAGATGCTTTTAACCAAAATATCAGCAAGACCATTCTCACAAGTCAGGTTAATATAATAAATTTAAATGGGATTAAGATAAGTTTATCCTGATAACATCTTATATTTATTTTTTAGAACATAAGGCTAGACAAGAGCAAATACACCAACAGTTCTCAACCATTCTGCACACCAAAAGCAGCTATTGCATTTCTGTCAAACTCATTGTCTGTTCTCATCTGCTGCAGTCCCCTTCAGCTATTGACTTTGGCGATACATTTACACACACACACACACTTTTAATGTCTTTTCAAAGATCCCTGCAACTGTATATTGTATGTTACAAAGCTGATCTCATAAAGGTTTTATAGGGAAGCAAACTGACATCTCTCTTTCTACTGACTCCCCTGCTTATAGATTTGAAGGTGACTTTAGCCAGAGAAGAACACATTTTCCACTGCTGTTCTGAGATTCACCTGACCAAGTGTAGACATCTGGGCTACCCTTCTATTTGACACCAAGTGTAATTTGTAATACCTCCAATTGTAATGTCTTCCAAAACGCATCAGATAAATAACAGTTTGTCTATTTTTCTCCAATTTTTTCCATAGATGAATCATACAGCAACTAGCTCAGAAACAAGCTGACATTTACACTGCAGCAATCTGAGATCTGGTGAACTACATCATAGATTTAAATCCCCACTTCAGATAGGCAACACATGTTCTACCTCTGCAGTACTGACACGTCCTATTTCAATAGGTCTAATACACCAAGTGATTCCAGATCCTCTGTATTATCTATCTGTCCCCATAACCGTTTAATTATTCTGTCAGTCTTTGTCACGAATGTTACTGGCAATGATTTTGCACTTACTTCCAAACCACTTATGTAGAAAAAGAGTTGTTATGGACACACTCTGAAACTATTTAGTCAGCATAACACATATTTAATATGACTTCATGTTTCAATTTCTTGTCAGAAAACTCCTTAGAGTGTATAGTATATATACTTAAAGGACATACGCATAAATTTCTGTAGAAAAAGTCACCAAAGCAGCTCAAATGTTTCTTTAGTTTTCAACTTCACGTTCGGCCCAACTGAACCTCTTAAAGACCAGTAACACTCACAGACCAAGTGTAATTAAAGCTTTTCTGCACTCTTTGTGATAACAACCTGAGCAAGTAACATTAGCATCAGTATTTCCTCTCTAGAAGTAGCAGAAAAGGACACCAAGCTACTTAGCAAGAAAGCAGGAGAGTGGCTAAAGAGACCTGTCAGAATATAAACAATACTCAGAACTAAGCAAGTGAACTCTACCACAGCATCTTGCCTGGACCTGGAGGCTCCTCAGACTAAGGTTTAACACACACTGAAGTCATTGAAATATTGGTCATTGTGGATGCTGACCAAACCATTTCCCGCATGTATGTCACTTAAATCCCATTATTCTTTTGGGTGATAAAGGAGACGTAATTACACAAAGGCTGTCCTGTATCTTTCCTATGTCCTTTCTCTATAAAGTTTTACAAAACCCTTGTGCTGTGTACAGCTCTTTCACACCAATACCCCAGTGCCTAATCCTAGTCAGGACAAAGGAAGTTGGAGTTAGTTCCTTGAGCAATAGGACTGAGTTTTCTGTCTGTGACAGCACTACCTCTGCAAATCTCCTAAATTCAGAAGCTTAGAGCCAACTGCAGAATGCCCATCTAAGCTGGATAGGTTAGAAGCTGAAATAAAGTTGATTGGACCATGGGAAAAGCAGTAATAGAAGTTCACTACTTACCGAGTCATAAAAGCCAGAGGATGGGAGGGAGGAGGGGAAAGCAAAGGAAAGTACTTAGAAGTTAGCATTGGAGAAATAGGTCCTGATGCCAGACCACCTAAAAATTCTTGGCACATTTGTAATTCCATTGTAATTTCCAGTATCAGTCCAAAAAAAACCCCATGGGTAATTCAGTTACCTGAGGAAGGACACAGTTCAGCTTAATCCCTAGCAGTGGTAAGGCAGGTTATCACATGACATGACTGTTAAAGCAATCTCCAGGTCCATTTTACCAAACAAACTGACAGCTATAAGGGGAACCTGCTTTATTCTTTCATTCTGCGACTCATGGAGACACAGAGCACACTGACAACGTTTAGTGGCTCAAACAGAAACATGTAGGTTCACAAATGAGCTAGTTCCTTGCTGTAATTCCCACAGCTGGAGTAAATTCAGTATTTTCAGACCTGCTGCCATTTACATAACAAAAAAATCCTCTTCATGTCCAAAAATAAAACTCTCAAATGCAAAATATATTACTATAGCTTCAGTTACTGCTTTGATGTGATATAAATTAAATGTGAATAGCAAGAACTCAATATGGCACAGTTTACTATTGCAAAGCATTCACTCTGCAGTTTCACGTTCTCAGAAGTTACAGACTTCCTTGCTATTCAGATGAATTCATCCTTGCTTTAACAGAGCTCAGAGGATACTAGTTAAAGACTGGAATTCATTTAGGCACTAAAGAGCCTTATTTTATCTTTCTCAGTCTATGTTGCTCCCTATAAATTCAGCTAAAGCTCCAAACTTTGAAGAATTACACTGCAAAAAGAAAATCAGAATGAAGACGTGATACCAAATGAAGTTGTCACTGTGTGCTATGTCAACCAGCCAACTAATCAATCTTTAATCAGTCTTTAAAAACCAACATTTAAACATTGGAATTTGGCTTGCAGAGTGTTGTTCAGCAGAGACCAAATAGTGACTGCTCTAGGAAAAACACCATCAGTAAAATGAATCATAACAGTATCAGCAAGCACTAACAATCCAAGTAAGTTTAATACCCCAAAAGGGGGAACATTGCTGGCCAGGCATTTCAATATAGGTGTTGTATTGTGCGCATGTTCACTGCAACATATAGGCACTACAGCAGAACAGTAAAAAGATGATGAGGAATGAACAGTTGATATCTAAAACAAACTACCGCAAACTTTCTCTTTTGATAGGAAATGAATTAAACCAGAATTTTGTTGGAATAAAGTTCCTTTTTGTTTTTTTTTAAACAAACACACACCTTTATCACCTTAATACTTAGCAAGTATCTTAGAATCATGAGTAAAGACACAGATGCTCCTACTTTATTCTTCCTACTTTATTCTATCGAGGGTTCAGTTAAGCTGTTATGAACAGACTTGTTTTCAGCCTTTGTATTTAATCCTTCCTTCCCAGGCTTCATCTTTTGCATAAATTTGGATATCTCATCTTTCATAAGGTACTCAGAAAACCTAGAATAGAAATGCTCAAAAATAAATAAATATCAGAGAGACTGAGACATAAACTTCTGAAACTTGGCAATTCAGCAATTTAAAAAGACATTTCTTAACATAAAATTCTGCGTTTCCTGTGCACTAAATACCCACTCCCTGAGGGAGAGGTGTTATTAACACCACAGGGATCTTTCATGAAGGCTTTACATGCTAATTCAAACCAGCAGTCAGTAATATTCTTCGTGTAACAATGCATCTGTTTTTTAAGTTCGTGTTCTTCAGTGGTAATGCTGACAAAGGTGAAAACAATGTGTGAATTCTATCATTCGCCATATTGAAGCATCTGTCAGAAACCTTGGTGAGGCAAATCCAATTTGTTGCTAGAGCATATCTCCACGGTTCTTACATAGAGGACCATTTACATTTGATGAAATTCCTGAACTACAGTTGTGTTGTTTCCTAAGATAAGGAGGTCAAAACTAGTAGGTTCAGAAACTTACACCATGAGGTTTTTTACAAATTCGCTGCAGGATATATTGAAATGCAATACCAGTTAAAGAACTGTGCGTGACATTTTTATGTAGACATAAGTGGCTGCTTAGATAACCCAATTTTGGGAGTCCTTGAGCTGGACACTGGACTTGTGGCGTTTTCTATCCAAACTCAGGCTGCAATACAAGTACTAAGCAAAGCGATAAACTGATTAAAGGAATAACACACTTAATGGCATTATGTTATTATTAACTTCGGCAACTATAAAATACTGGCCAAATACAAAAATTATTCAGATGCAAACCCACTGCTTTTTGACCTTTAATAAATAAAAGCCTTCCAAAAACCAAGCTAGACTAAAATAATAAATACTGGCTCCAAAGAGTAAAGATGACTCATAACACAGTAATTCTATAAGCACAAATCTCCCTGAAAACCTTGGCTGATAATGTAAAACATGAACTCTGGCTCACTACTGCTGAAAAAAACCCCTGTTCTCCATTTAAAATGTTTGTCATCAACGTAATCCCATCTTTAATTATAATTAATGTAAAGGGCTTCTATGTTCTGGAATGGTAATACATTGCCAAGAGTTCAGTTTTTAGGAGGGCACATACTTCTGAACTACAGTGGAGATCAACTTTAAAATAAAACAAATAATAGTGTACAAAACTGTCAGAGAAACAATGAACTGAAGACATTAAAGTAGCAATAACTTTTAAGTACGGACAGGAAATGTCCTGTGAGTGACTTTTAGAAACACAGACTTCTTCCGCTCTTTTAGTTGCTGATTTTTCTTTTCAATCAATTAGAATCATTGATTAGATTTTAGTGCCACTTAATTTGTCCATAACTGTACTGCCAAAAGGTACACCTTAATCTTATCTTAACCAGTTTGCACTGCTGGGTTAGCACTTGCTACTCTTCCCTTTCCAATCAGAAGGTAGGTGCTTTAGGGTTTTACTTCTGACCCTGTGATAGTTTGTGCCCATGCAGCACTTTCAATGTTTGAAGAACTCCACAAACGCATTAAGGCATGACCTTTTTGTATCAAAATGCAGGTGATATTCAGGATCCAGCACTACAAATTATTTGAGGTCCACAGGTCCAGCAAGTTGTCACTGCTTGCCTCTGTAGCTTGTCAACATTGAGGGCAACTATGCACTTGGATTTTTCTATGGCTGTGCTGGAGGGGCAGAGAAAAACCCCTACTACTGCAGAGATCCTTTAATCATTTGTCTACAGCAGCAGCCAGAGACAAATGTTTAATCTGCATAAACAGATTCTCATGAGGATGTGGATGTGAGTCTGCTGAAGTTTTCACAGTCATGCTCTGCTATCCATGTCAGCCAGCACAAAAAACTAATCATGTGAGTATTAAGTTTGCATTTGTACGTGTCATGGAGCAACATAATTTATCTCACACAACTTTACCTCTTTTGAACCTCTGATCTCCAGTCCAGTTTTCATAGATTGGTACTGTAAGACAGTATGAATGAGCTCTTGTCTTTGGGTGTGGGGGTAAAATAAAAACTGACTTACATTACATACCTAGCTGAAGTTAAGAGAAATTAATAGCATTTTGTAGGCTAAATCTGTTACTTGCTTGTGTAGATGTCTCTGAGGTTAAATATTTAAGATACCACATGGCATGGGAACTGCATACAGCACAATTAAACCTCAAATCATTCCACTTAACAGAACTATTCTCATTGAAAGGAAATCCAGCACTTAAAGATAGAAGACCTACAAAAATGCAGCACCTTTATTTTCATCTGGACAGCAGAATACTCAGCAGGAGTACAAATTGCTGTTTTCAGGCTGCTTTTAGGGGAACTGAGCAAAGCAGAGCTTCACAAAACATACACAAAACTGACAAGACTGATCTGGTTTCCAGTCAAACATGGGTCCAGCTCCAATTGAAAAAGTAGTTTCTCACTAGTTATGAAAAATAAGGGCAGGGTCTTAGAAAACACAAAGGTTGCTTTTGAATAAAATTAGTCACCCAAGGTCACATATAGAGTCAGTAACTGACCTGAAAACAGAAACCTGATAGCATTTTCCTTCTTCACTCGAGCATGTGAAACTAAATAAAGAAGCCTTTAGAAAATATAGCTGGAGACACGTGAAGTATTTTCTAAGTCTGAATAAGTAAGCATATATATTGGAAAGTGCTAATACATATGTTTATATGCTCTTCATACTATCTTTCATGTGTATTTCCCACAGTAGTCTCACAATCACTTTTAAAACATTGCAAAAGGTGCTCAGTAAAGGCTACAATTTTACTTACAGCTTTAGTGTAAATGTATGAGCTCTTCTCAGGAGAGATTCCTGTTTTCACTGATTCCTTATATGTGCCCTTCACAGAAAAACTACACAACTTCAGAACGCAACCAATGTTTTCCAACCATTTTGCCATATCAATGTCACAAAGAATGTTGCCAATGGGCTAGAAGGATTTACTGAATATGAACTCAAACCAAGGTAAAAATCTCAACGACAATAAATCATTAATTAATTTCAACCTATGTAAGATACTGTTGTTTTCATGAATATGTAGATATGATGATCTCTAAGGTCCCTTCCAATCTAAACTGTTCTGTGATTCTGTGTCATTTCACTACTGACTTATCATTAAAAGTTTGATACTTTAGGTGAATGAAGCTACACAGAAAACTGTCCTATCTAACAGTTTCAACTCTGGGTTTGGTTTTCTCTGCTGTACACCAATTACCCCATGAATCATATTTTCACATCCCCGTAGAATCACATTTTAATCACTACCTTTTGTACCATTTCTAATCTCCTGGGAACACATTTAGCTATGGCCTGTCCAGGCATTCGTGAAAATAAGAGCACAGAGAGCTAGAGACAAAGTGCATGAACTGCTATGAAGCCAGCCATAGTTTATATTCCATTTCATGTCTGATCAGTCTTGGAGCCAAAGTAGTTCTGGCTAGGTTGTATAAATATGAATTAATCTAAAATATAATGGAATGAGACTAGTACAATTCCAGTAAGCCATCATGCTAAACAAAATCTTATCTACTACAACCACTGACCTGCTACTCTAAGAACTTGCGAACGAGCATGAAAACTACAAACAGTCCCCCAAGGAGGTCACCACTCTTCCTAACAACTGCTGAATATATCTGCTAGTTCTTGAAAATTACCAATGCAGGTGTTTGTTCAATTAATTTAAAATTATTATGAGGATAATCACAGACTTCCTCTAACATCAGATAAGTGACTTCAGGTAAAGTCACAAGATTATTCTTTTGAATAGAAAAAAAGAGGAAAAAATCCTTTTCTTTCAGCATAAGCCTGTGTTAACTCTTGTGTTCAGTGGTCCTTGATTTTCAAAATCATCTGAACCCCATCTTGAATCTGAAAGTGGTTCCTATTTTTATAACAATGCATGGTTCAGTGAGAATACCATATCATTAACATTTTCCACTTTTCTTTTCTTTCCTTCGTGCTCATCTTTCATTGCAACATAAAGAGCACCGAGGGCAGAGGTAATTTTCTTTATTCTGGTCATTCAATTAGCAGCAAAATATAAGTCATACGTAAAGGAACAGAAAACTGTTGGCAAGCCTTGGAAAATTCTGTTTCACTATCAAGAAATGTCTTTACTCACCTTTTCTTGATTTTGGCAGAGAGGACAGTCACACACAAAGCAATACTGGCGCATCAGTTGCTTCTGGCGGTCACTGGTGGGCATCAGCGATTCAATATAGCTGATGGTGAGCTGTGCCACACAAAACCAGAATTAGTATATTTGATACAAAAATCCCATGCTTAGTGTATGTGTAGCTACAGCAACATCTTTCCAGCACAAAATAAAATTTTATCTTAGCAGATGATCTCAAGGAGAAAATTGCATAGTTTTTCAAAGGGAAAAAAACAAACCAAGAATTCAGCCAAAAAAGCCAATTGCCGCGGAGGACACTTTCACATTTCCATAACAATATAATTTGGCCTTATTAAACCTCCCATAAATAATCACTATTTCAGCTTTTCATCTTAATTTGGAAGAAAAATAAGGATGAAAGGCAAAAAGAAGAGAAAAATGGAAGTATGAGAAAGTGGTGTCCAAAACAGGAGAGAGAAGACAGTATCTGAATTCTTCTGCATGAAGTCTCATTTTCTTTTTAGCTCTAAAGCTTATGTGTGTTATTCAGCATTAGTTTTATACAGCATCAAATCATCAATAAATTTCATCTCAGAGAAGCCCCTACTTCCTTTTAAATCTATGTTTGAGCCCTCTTGTGATACCCATCTTCACCAAGTCTGTACAAGGAATACAAAATAATCCAATGTCAATGGAACCATTGACAAGAAAATATATTAAAATGATGAAAGGATGGAAATTGTTTTGCCTGTATTTCACTCTTTCATACCAAGATAGGTCTCTTCTGCCTAAGTCTCTCATTCTGTCCCTACTCTCATTCTCTCTCCTCTGCCCCTGGACACGTGTATCATTTTCCATACTTGGTTATCTCAACCTGGTTTCCAGGCCCTAGTTCTAGCTCTTTAAATAGCCATTTTTGGGACAATGGAGTGAATTAATCATACTGCCAGACCCAAATCTACCCTTTTGCTTCCCCTACATGCCTCATCTTACACATTTTCCCTATATTTGATTGCCAACATTCTCCCAAGATTAACCATCCTTGTTGCCCTGCTCTGGTTCTCAAACACCTTCAGGGACCCCACCAACTTGGTCCCTCCTTTCTTTCCTTAGCTGGTCCTATGCTGCATTCTCCCTGGTATAGTAGGAAAAACCTCCATTCCTTCTTTCCCACCAGGCAGTTTCCAGTTAAGCTGTGGTCCTAGGCCCATCCTTCAGCCATTCCAAGCCCGATTTTATTCTCTCATCACAAGCCTCTAATCTTCATATCTCCTTGTAATTCAAAGCTTTTTAATCATTCCACACACTGGCTTGTTGCCTGTCCCTTAACCTCAACACAAACACCACAGGTTCTGACCCATATCCTGCTCAACTTTAGGTTCAGGTGACATACAGCAGATACTTCTTTAGATTCAGACACAGTGCAATACACTAGGAATCTTCTGGGAACATTCAATCACGTGAGATTTGTCTACTCTTAGCCAAAACACTTAAGGCAATGATTTAAGCCCCATTGTACTGTTGAATCCATCATTCCTAATACAGCAAAACAAACAGCCAACAGCAAACTTGCTTTTTATCTTTAGCCTGCAGGCTTCATCCCTTTCTCTCTCTTTTTTTTTTTCACATGTTGCAAAAACCTTAGAAGAACTTTGAACCCACTGATTTCTTCTTCAGAGATTACCAAGCAGTCATGTAACAACCTGCTCTGGGTCAGAGCATCTGACTGGGTATAAGGAGAAGGCCAAGGGGCTTTGTCACATCTCCATTAAGCATTTCAGCAACTCAGCTCTCTTGCTGTCAGAGACCAGAGTCGAAATTCCCAGTCCTGCCAGGAGAAATCCGTAAGTGAAAGAATGTATGCAACTGGCAGACTGAGTGGGAAAATGCAATTTAAAAACATGTCTAACTTAAAAGTGACCATACTAATAATTTAATAGTTTAAACATAAACATTCTGCACTCACATCTCCCACCTACACTTGTTTTAATTTTGGAAGCCTTCATTAGCTGCAAGGTTCATTGAACTCAAACTCATTTAGGAAATATGCCCATTTATCAATGATTGTCTTTATGGCATTTGCATATAGAATGTATGGTATAATTACAACATTATCTCAGCTGACCAAGCCTCTTTATTGCAGCATTTATAAAGAAGGCAGTAAACATTCTCTCCTGAGATGGGGACTATACATTCAATAGCATTCTTGAAGGTAGGGATTTATTTAACAGACTCTCAAGACTTCTTCCTTAGAAAAGCAGCACTGCCTGAGCACTGCTCCTTGCTCTGACATTGAAACTCTTGATCTATGGATATAGAGGTTAGTTTTTCATGCTCCTTATCTGTCAAATGGGGGGGAATTCTCCCAAAATTTTCAGCACTGCTTGTAATGTTTCTTGTAATAGTCTATGACAGTAGATTATATAGAAATTCAAAATCAAATAGTTTAATGGAAATATCATGGAAATAGAATCATTAGGGATCAGAAGGGACCTTGAAAGATCACCCAGTTCAATCCCCTTGCCACAGCAGGATCACATAGACCAAGTTGCACAGGAACAGATCCAGGTGAGTCTGAAACATCACCAGAGGAGACTCCACAACCCCCCAGGGCAGCCTGTTCCAATGCTCCATTACCCTCACGGGGAGGAAGTTCCCTCTGATATTTATATGGANCTGCCCTATACTGGACACCCTCCAGCAGCTCTGTGTCCTTGAACTGAGGGGCCCAGAACTGGACACAATACTCCAGATGTAGCCTTACTAGCACAGAGTAGAGGGGGAGAAGAACCTCTCTCGATCTGCTAACCACCCCCCTTCTGATCCATCCCAGGATGCTGTTGGCCCTCTTGGCCACAAGAGCACACTGCTGGCTCATAGTCATCCTGCTGTCCACTAGAAACCTAGGTCCCTTTCTCCTACACTGCTTTCCAAAGTCCCCCACTTATACTGATTCTTCTTGGTTTTGCAATCATGAGTCCTGGGGTCTTCAGGAGGGTTGTGTCTAAAAATCTGTTCCTGAAACAGAATTAAGTAAATGGTGAACAGTCTGCTCTTTCTGTCTTGGCATATATGTCTAATGACTCAAGGGAAAATTCCATTTGAAATAATATAATGTGACAAAATGCAACATGTCAACACAGACCGTTGTTATAATTCTTATAACATCAGAGAAATTAGATACAGGAGTTGAAATCACTCAGGAAGGTAAATTTAATGGCAATTGTGAATTGTATTTTGAATTAATTCGAAAAATGTGTTGCTCTGTAACAGGATTGCCTGTACCTACTTGAGAGCAGATCTAGACCTCAGCTAACACATCCTGTCTTTCAGCAAGACTCAATGAATTGAGCTGAGCGCTGCTTTATAACCATAGCTGTACAACTCCTGATTGTATATAGGCACAATGAGCTCATGTCTGCCTGCAAAACACCAGGGACACAGTAATTACAAAAAGTCAATCTAAATTAGAGCATCTTGATGCTGGTTAAAGGGGTTACTTAAGGGTAGTGTAATGAGCAGGCTGCTTGTCTTTGTGACAAAGTAAATAAGCCAATAGGCTCCCCTGCTTCTGAAGAAGCCCTGGTGAACTCCAGGTGAATCATTTTTGCTTTCCTGTAATCCTTCCCCATTCATCATCTTTCTTTGCAATGTTTAAATTTCACTTTTGCAAAGAATAAAAAACCAAATCCTTGTATAATGTGACCTCACCTGAAGTTACAAAAGCTGTGATGCTCTGCAATGCAGCTAACGTAACATAGGGATTTCAGATGTAACTACATGCTGAAGATACAGATGTCTAAACAAACTGGTGCTACGAGATGTCCAATATTATAGAATCACAGAATGTGTTGGGTTGAAAGGGCCTACCAAAGGTCATCTAATCCAACCCCTCTACACCAAGCAGGGCCACCTCTAACTAGACCAGATTGCCCAGAGCCTAACCCAGCTTGACCTTGAATGTTTCCAGGGATGGGGCCTTCATCACTTGAAAATTAACCTTTCTATTTTGGACTAGTAGCACTGTGCTGGGGTTGGGTTGATGGCTGGACTAGATAATCTTGGAGATCTCTTCCAACCTTAATGATTAAGTGATTAACTTGATGAGCAAAGGTGTTGAAATTATTTTTGAGGTGCTGGAAGGAAGGGTCAGAAATACTTGCAGTCTTTTAAGTAGGGACATCCTCACAAAAAATGATCATTTCTTTTTTCCTGCTATTCAATTCAGTTATACTCAAACACCTGGTATGGAATAGACTCTACAGAGGATCAGAAGATCTTTTCAAGACACCTTGACCCCCAATATAAATATGGAGATAACAGTTGCTCTCAGGCTTTGTCCTCCTTTCACACCTGTCCCCTTTTCTGCTCACTATCTGTTTCATTCCTCTAATGCCAGTTGCAGGGCAGAAAAGAAGTTAGTAGTGATCACTAACCAGCTGGTAAAGCACTAGAATTTGGGACATCAGCACTGACTTGCTACACATTATATTAATTATAATGGAGGCAGAGCAAGAAAAGAAAGGAACTTTCCCCTCAGAGCCAAACTGTTGTTTTACATGAGGACTTAAAACAGACAAATAGGTTATACAGCACTAGCTGCTGTTTTAAACATTAACTAAAGCATCCACTGGCAAAAGCCAATGGGAACATAGCATATTTTTATGTAAAATTATAAGTTTGTTAACTCAAAGAGCATGCAATCCCACAGAACCACATTAGTATAAAACCCACATAATAGGCCTAACATAAATCTGATCTTTTGGTTTCTGACATAAAATTTAAGGACATATCCTCTCCTTGCCAGCTCTCAGGATTTATTATGATTCCTGCAATACACTTCACCTTAAATCTTCATCTTGAGAAACCATGCAATTATAAATTATTTCCTTCTTTCAATGCTACAAGATGAGTAACATTAGTGACTTATGATTTCTTAGCTTCAGGACTGGCAACACTGTCTTCACTGCGATTTAGGAGTGATCCGTTTCCCAAACACCCAGCACCACCAAGTTCAGCACTTTCATACTATAAAGATTCAGGCAAACACCTTCTGGCTCAGGAGCCCTAATTTTCTACTGCCTAAAATACATTTTGGCTTTGGTGTTCAAACAAATTTCAAACCCCAAACCAAAATTCAATTAAAAGCCACTAAAGGCCGTGTGACTTTCTGTCAAAATCAAGCAAAACTAACATAATCTGCCTAGACATGAGACAAAAGCTAACTGAAACAACTTCCATCTGGGCAAGAAAACTAAGTACAGTCTTATCACTGCCTTGAGAAATGTATTTACTGTGTACAGCAAGAGCTCACGTGAGCTACATAAAGTGTGTTTGGGAGATACATGTTATCCCTGAATAAATCTCCATTGTACTGCAGCAGCTACATATAACATAATAATCTCTCTTATTCTACTTTACAACCAAAATCAGATCTGCTGGTGACTCCCTTCAGACACCTGTGGCCAGTCACCTCAGATCCTCATGTCTGTGATTACAGTTGTGCTGAAAGCACCACAAAAATCCAAAAAATATTTTTACTTCTCATGGGCCAAATGAACACGTACCATTGCAGCAGTTGGTACTTTCCTGGAAAGGGTCCACTAGCCCACTTAGATTTGTTCTTGTATGAATAGTAAAGCCACAGTCTTAACACTGGCACATTTAAAGTCAAATCAGTACACACACCTCTGCAGGACTCACTGAGCAAATTCAGAATTATAGCGCTGCAAAAAGACATTTGATTTCAAATGCTTATGTTTTCAAAGTCATTCAAATGTTGTCACAAGAACAACTATGACAATGCCTCAAGTCACATCAGACATCTCTCAAAAGGGGTATTTTTAAGTCTTTTCTGGTGCAAAGGCCAAGAAAACAAACCTTGTTTTGCTGCTCCCACTGTCAATGAAAAGGTTTGCTACAATGGGACAGCTGTGGCCTGGCAAATGCTCAGTGTGACTTACTGAACACAGCATTCCACCCCGAAATACTGTGTTTCCATCAGGGTAAAGATGTTCAAACACAAACAAAATGAAATGCCTGGAGGAAGGAACGAGGAACAAGAATTTATGGAGAGTGCTAGTGATTTATGAGAAGCCATGATTATGGGGCCCAGGCAGTGTGAAGACATTATTTTATTTACCAACTCTCCTCGATAGCTGTGTGCTAGAAAGTGTCATTAATACATCATCAAAATGTTAAACTGGTGGCCCCACAGTCTGGAATTTATTTAAATAGATGTTATTGTTGCAGGTTTTGGTGATGGAAGGGAAGACAAGTTAATTACCTCTTCGCCAATCTGGATCTCTCGGACAGATCTGAGTAGAAGCTGGTACCCCTCAAAAACAATCACACAGTTTGGTTCACAGCTGTGGTTCAGTAAGGACATGCTGTGGGGCAGAAAGGGAGAGAAGACCTTTAGAGAGAAGCCCCCACTGCCATTACCCTTTAATCATTTAAAACAGCTAACACAATTACATGTGAGGTATTGAGCAATTAAAGTTATAAAACAAATAAAAAACAAAGGAAAACAGTTGTTCTTGGTTAGGAGAGAAAAATTAATTCTTAGAAGATTTATAATAATTTCTAACAGGAGCCATGCATGATCTCCTCATGCATTTTTTCTTTTGTGTACTCAGGGCAAGAGGCAGGTAATGGCCTCAGGGTGACTCTCAGAGGCCTGACTCAGAGGCAGGGGAATAAGGTTACCAGGTTAGTACCTAGGGACTGGGTTTTATTTCTCCTGCTTCTCCTCAGATAGAGGTCATTAACCTTAATGGTTACTCTAACCAAGTCTGGGACACAGCTCACACTTGGTGTAAAAAGAAGAGATCCAGTCACTGACCTTGTCTTACCCATATTTTGGCTCAGACTCTCTTGTGGGACAGCTGAGGTAGCCCAACTCATTAGGGAGCTGCTGCCACTTCCAAGAGACATACATATATGTTGTTCTCCCTTCCTTCTTATTTTGAAGGAGACCAGTAAGAAAAAAATGAAAACAACCTCTGCTATGTGCCAGGTTTCCTTAGCTGAGAAACAAGTTTGTAAAGCCAACATCAGTCCCATTGCAGGGAATCATAGAATTGTTTGGTTTTGATGGGACCTCAGAGATCATCTAGTTCCAACCTCCTGCAATGGGCAGGGACACCTCTCACTAGCTCAGGTTGTTCAGAGCCCTGTCCAACCTGGCCTTGAACACTCCCAGAGATGGAGCATATGAGATGTGGGACTGATGGTTCTTCCCCTATGGTAATGACCTAGTGGAAGAACAATTTTGGCATCATGAGGCTGAAAGAAGGATGTTTGATTTATCCAGCTCCTGGCTGCCTGTATTTGCTTTCCCTGTCTCCCTGATCCAGCAACTAAAAATCTCAACTGTTGTTGATAAATTAGAGGATGTTGCTAATCAGCATGGCCCTGCACCAAACCTTATTTATCCAGTTCTTGACTCTTGAAGGAACTACCTTATGAGCCTGACTCTTCTGATAGTCTTCTGGCCTGTGGTTAAATACCCGTGGTTAATCTCCACATGAATCCAGTAGCACACACCAGGAGACAACATCCATTCTCAGAATTATTTACTATAGCAAAACTCGACCTGCTTTGAACTGACTTGGAGCAGTCTTTTGCACCCCTTGGCAGTCTGTTACCACAAAACATAGACAGTCACTTTCTTCACAGTCAGGGGCATATTTCAACCAAAAGAAAACATCTCACTAACCATAAAGCTCCAAAATATTATTCCCTTTTTAGCCCCAAGTGCTTGAAAAGATTTGTTTTCATTCCACTACAAAATCAAATGATTGTTCTGTACTTTCCATAACACTAATTCCCATGGCCTAACAACCTTTCCCTTATCTTCAACATAAGGCAAGTCTCGTGATATTAAATGTCCTTAGTCAAATCTTACATATGTAATATTAATAGAAAAAGAAACAACACTGTTCATTAATCAGAAATCAAGATGTTAAAATATGATTTTAAACTGTCCTTGCTAATTTTCCACACTAATATTTACAGGTAAATAATTCTATAAAGGCAAAACTTTACCTGGTACTTAATTCTTATATAGCATATTAGAAATATTATATATGTGAAGAAATTAAAATACTAACATCCGTTTGTCACGGGGTTTATCTTTCCAATTTAGTGCATTTTTTTAGTTACAATCGTTTACTAATAAACATATTGATTCTTTTAATTTTAATTGCCAGTTCAGAAGCCTCTCAGCAACAAAATACCTGTTTTCTAAAGTAAGGTTTCCTTTCAATAGTCCCAGTCATGCAATTTTAATTCTTACCTAGAAAAGACTAACATCTCCATAAAAATAAGATATAAAGACATATCTTTATTTAAACTGTTCTAACTCTGTAATCAGGACTACTATCTCCTTCAATTTATTTACATTTCCCAGTTTCTTGTTCAGACGTTAACTGTTGATTTGATGGCCCTTGCAGCGATCTTGGAAAAAGGAAAAATCTAACAGAGATTTAGCCTGTGAATGAAACAGTGTCCACGGTACCTGGGATAGAGGCCAACACCAACATCCTGCATCTCTCCATTACTGATGGTGAAACAGTTACAGGTCACCTGTGAAAACAAGAAAAGAAATCCAGGATTACCAGAAGCATTTGGAAACTCCATGCTCAAGTGAAAAAAACCCAACTTTTCAAAATAAAATGAAAGGGCAATTTGTAATTGAATAGGAAACATTCAAGCCCAACACTGGTTCTCTTTCATTTTAGAGCAATCACATCTGGGACACACTCTCCGGTAAAACTGCAGTCAATTAAAAGCCGATATATTAGTATCCTGCAAACATTTGGGGCTAAACACATGCAGAGGCCCTACTTTCCTGTCTGGAAGGTAAAAAAAGGCAACGCTACATAAAGCCTGAGCAGCTCAGCCCAGAGACAACACAGCAGATCACAGAATGGTTGGAAGGGTCCTCAGACATCATCTAGTTCTAACTCCCCTACTGCCTCTACCGCCTTTGGGCACCCAGAGAATATCTACGGGATAGCTGGAAACAAATACCAGCCTTGACGTAGCAAACTAATGTGGGCATAAACAAATACACAGATTGTGCAATAGCCTATCCTTCACATTATCAGCATTTTAGTTTGCATGTAAATTATCCCACCAAAAAAAAGTTCCAATTACCATTCAAGAGAACTATAACCTTTCACTGAAGCACAAACATTCAGCTTGATGGTGTGTATTCACCCCCACACACATACCCCACATACCATACAAAGTTAAAGGAGTTATAAAAGAGTGAAGGATGGAAGCAAATATAGCCCTACCCCAAATCATCAGACTGAACATTCTTGGAGTTCAACCCCAAGACAGATCAGCACTTCATAAATTATTAGCAAGTGTCATTTCAATAAGTGAAAACAAGAACCAAAACCCAACTCCTAACACATTTTTAGAATATCTGATTTTTGAAATGGGTAACAGTTTTTTAAAAATGTCATTTTTTTTATGAAATCTGTTGGTCACTAACCAATGGCACAGTAATAAAATATTTCATGTACAAAACCACTACATGATCTCTCATATATATGAAAAGCCCCAGGTGTCTTCTGCACAGTATTAAGATATTAATACCATTAATTCTGGTTAGAATGAAAAAATTAGTTGGAGCAAGATTGGTGGGCGTGGAAATGAGATTCAAAAGTTGCAGCTTTATCCACAGAATAATCACCCAGAAGAGTAAGCGCACACTTCTATTGTAGAGGGTACACAGAAAATTTTAACAGTAAACTTATCCTATGAATTGACAAATTATTATTTATGAGAGCATTACCCATAAGGTGAAAATAAAACCGTCTTTCACAGTTTCTCATAAATTCTGACAGGAACACTAATTTAAATAAATGTACATGCAGTAAGGCATGTGGGCTTTCTTAAAGCTTAGACAATACTTTGATTGGTCTATTATTTATGTAGGCCATTCAAATGTTCCTGATCAATTACCAAAATCATACATCTCAATTATGTCTTTCCTGCTGGTATTGGATACAGAAAGTGTCAGACAACTAAGTAAAGATTGGTCCATTTAAGGTGGCAACTATTTTGCTTCTGAAAATATTGACTCAATTTTAATTTATTGAAAAATTGTGCCTTCCAGATAAAAAGAGAAAGGAAACCAGGTTCTGTGGACTCAGCTCACTCTAATGGATTATGAAGTAGCAGAGGTCAAACATTTCTTAGAATTAAATTAATGCCTCTGCTTTGCAAATCTCCTGTTATGGCCATAAGTGTTTATATTAACAATATTGAATTGTGATTGCTGCAGTTATAGAGACCGTTTCAGCATTTTTTATTACAGGTATGTATTTTACTACATGAAAAGTTTTACACACAGAAGAAAAATCCCACTTCTTCCTTTTCATTTACTTTTTTTATACCAGGGTATAGATGCATATATGTTGTTTCAAATATGACACTATGAAGTTGAAGCATAAAGGACTGGACCTAAAAAGGTATGTAAGTACTTAAGCACAGGCAGTCTAATTTGGCCTGTGAATTTTGAGCTACAATCCTACCATAAGAAGTGTCAGGTGCTCTGATGCTTGACTGACCTCCTAGAAGACACTCTTTCCCCCACTTCCTCAAATTCAGGTATGAAAACCACAGTGACAGAGATAACAAGTGCATTACAGAGTAACTTCTGTTGTTGCTGCAAGCTGTCCTCAGAAACTGGAGAGAAAGGAACTGAGGTGATGAAGATCTCATGACCCACGGTGTGAGAAATTACGACACACTGACAGTCCCCCACAGACAGACAGCAGTTGGTAACAGGTATCAAACATAAACTGCCCCAGTCAAATGAGCAGATAATTGTCTGCTTCTCTTTTAATTTGATACTAAGTCTCTAAAACTCTATTGGATTTCCTCTGCATTTCCTTTTATTTCTTCTTATTTTTTTGGTTAAAGGTCCATCCTACCACTGGTTGTTTAGAGACTTCTACCCAGAAGTCCACCATAAAAGTTGTAGACCACACCTCCCATGAAACAAAAAGAAGACGGCATTTCACACCATTTCTTTCACATTTTATGGTCACCTGGTGTAGACTTTTTTCTCCTAAACAGACTGGGTTTATTCCTTATTGTACAATCAGGTTCTGATTTTGTGTGATTTAAAATAAGGATTTAAAATAAGAAAAAATAAACAATCCTCCACCTGAATCTGGTGCTTCAAGAAATGCGTTCTTCCTTACAAAGGTACAGCCCTTGTCATGTATCTCAGTTATTTATTTTGTGATCTTACCCTTTCTGATTCCTCTAATAATTCCTCTCTGTCCATCTGTGCTGTGTAAACCTGTGTATCCACTGACAGAGACAGAGCACTCGGCAGCTGCTATACCCACAAATAAGGAAAAATACCCATGTATGTGAAAACCTAAGCTGCAAAGATTAATTCCTTGACATTTTCAAAACTTTTGAAACAACATATGTCCAAAGTGAGATACAGGGGAAAATTCTCAGGGTGGAGTCATAGACTATTCAAACCTCTGCAAGGCAAAACCTGCTCAGGAGCATCCTAGAGCTCTCAAGATTTACCATCATGACCTGACTGGCCCTACAGATCGCTAACAATTTAAAGAATCAGTTCTTGGTGTTTGAGTAGGAAAAAATACTTCATGTTTATTTTAAAGGAATCACTATTGCAAAGAACAAACAAAATCACCTAGATTGAATTAAATAAAACCATTTGTTCTTTTGAGAGACTGTACATGCTTTAGAGTTGTCCTGTACTCACTAGGGTAGCCCAAGTGGAAGACACAATCTTTCATAAACTGTTAAACACACAACAGTAAACTAATGTACTGCATGACCATTATTCTCAGACATCGCTTTCCAGCACACATACAAATTAGTACAAACAGTAAATTTAATTTCTTCTCTGAGCAACTCTGTAAATGTACCCTGTAAGGAGGTCTCTGATCTCAAGGTATCTGCAGCTACTGTCTGAGCAATCTCTGCCTTTACCAGACTCACAGTCTAATGGATGATTTATTTCTGTGGCTGCATTTGATGGGGTAGGAAGGCTTCAGCTTGGCAACATTCTGAGTTCAGTTTCAACCTCATTCATGCTGCCTTATACTATGGATCTGCATTTGGATTAAGTAAAGCAGACTGAAAATTGATAGCAGGACACTCTGGATTTAGAATTTCAGACACTAAGATGATGAAAAACATCAATAAGGGAGCAATGGAAAGAAAACAAATTGTTACTGGCTAATGCTGTGCAGATGAAGTGACAAACACCAGGACCAATGATCAGTCCCTTTGTCTGCACATGCTCCTGTGTGTTACTGCCACAGAGCAAGGCAGCTCTTGAAAACCTCACAAGAAGGACTACCACAGCATACAGCACACTGGTAGGGTCAACTTCATTTCTAGCATTGATACATAATGACTCCAGCCATCTCTGCCAATGGTGTGGCACAGCTGGTGTATTCTAACCCAGTTCCAAGAAGAAAGCTGTACCTGACACTTTTTTCCTCTAATTTGTGAACCTAATGTAATGGAAATTAAAGATATAAAAATATCAACCTCCATGGATTGTTAAGTTTCTCATTCACACCAAAGCTGGCTATGCACACCTGGCCATTGGCAAGTATTTAACACAAGATTTTGCACACTGAAACCAGTTACCATGTTAACATGCTTCTCAAGAGGCCCAAACACCATCCAGGAGGAAGGGGTGAGCAGTACATGCTATGCGAGAGGCCAGTAATTCAGATGACCAAGACATACACCAGAGCCCTTCCAGCATCACACCATCCTCCTAAAGCTCTGCACCAAGAGCTCTTTTCCACTGGCAGATGAACAGACATTTGGCACAGATGGCTGATAGATTTCAAAATATCTAATGACTTCATTTGGCACAGAGAACACTGGAGCAACAGTGATAAACATGGCAGGAGCACTAACCAGTGCGACAGCAGCAGTGGACCCGCCAGACCTCTGATCTGAGTGTTTCTCACACAGCTTCTCAGTGCCACAGCTCATGACTCCCAGAATTCCCACATAGCTTCTTGATGAAGCCTCAGCTCTGGCTTCTGCACAGGGTTTTGGGGAGGGACAGAAGAGTTGGGATGAGGTGGGAAGGCATCTACCACTAGGATCCTGTGCTGAAAGGAGCCCTGTGACAAGTCACATCTGCAAACCAGAGCTTTGTGGCTTATATACATAAAAACATTTTCCTAA
This sequence comes from Upupa epops, assembly GCA_013397515.1. NCBI lineage: Eukaryota > Metazoa > Chordata > Aves > Bucerotiformes > Upupidae > Upupa > Upupa epops. The sequence continues at coordinate 63,806 of VZRI01006014.1, forward strand.
TGTACATTTCCCTAAACCAGGAACTTTGGATCCAACTCTATGTTGAATTGTACTTAAGACTTGTCTGCTGGTTCCCACAGGAACCACAGAGCCAAAACTAGATGAAAGGGACTAGATGCCAGAAGGGACAAAACTGAGAAAAAACCAGAGTCTTTGTTGTTTCGTTGTAGGCAGAAACCAAAACAGACTGGCTCTGGGAAAGCAGTAACTCGCTTAGATTCTCAGACTAAGGAAAGGGGACAAATAGTTACTGTGTTACCTGCTCAGAAGCCAAACTGCTGCAACACCATGAAATTTGAAGAAGTTACCTTTCTTTCACAGTGTGACTGAATTCACAAATACTTTGTGTCAAGAAAAAATAATCCCATTAATGATTTAGAGACTACCCTTACTTCAGAGCTGGTTACAGCAAGGATTTCTGGCTGTTGTCTTAGTTCTTCATCTTTCTTTACATCAACTGTCAGTATTCCGGGCCAGTTTTGCTGTCCTAGCATATAAAGGTTTCTGATAGGTGTGCAAAGCACAGGTATCCCTTGCAGAAGACTGTCACCACTACAAGGCAGCAGATCAGAAATCTGCCCTGACAGTAACAGATGACTTAGTACAACTGTGCTTCAGGCATCCTTTTTTAACACTCAATTAAGTCGTGCAATTTTGACTGGAATGGACTGAAAATAGGTCATGGCAAATTACCTTCTTAACCCAACACATACTTCAGTCTTTCCAAAAAAGATTATTTAGCTATGAAGCTGAATATATTGGATTACATAAAATTTCAAGCCCATCATTACCAGGACAAATGTTATGCTTGCTATGGGCACCTTTTTTTCAGTGAGCACAAGAAGTCATTACAAAGCTGAGTGTTGAAATTATGAATTCCAAAACTTACAAAAATATTGAACTCTTCAAGCAAAATGACTGTATGTTTTGTAGAAACCCCATTAATAGTTTTGCTTAATCTGTCCTAACCTTTTCATAAATTTCTCCTCTGACAACAGCCAGCAAATCTCATATTCCCATGGGTGAAATTCTAGCTTTTTGCACAGATCTGCAAATGTTATTATGATTGTTCCTGCTTTTTGGAACAGAACTGAAAAACATCCATTTATGGAACAGAACTGGAGAGAGAGAGCTGCAAAGCCACTAATGGCACACATTACTGTATGCTTACAGGATTTGGCACCAGTAATCAGAGTGGGTACAGACATGACACCCTTCTCTTCATCCTTGTTTTCCTGTTGGCAGCTCCACTCCTGTGTGATGGGGCACAGCTGCTAACCTGCTCTCAGCAGCCACTGCCTGCCTGCCCATTGGAAATGAACTGTATGTTGAGTGAATGAAAACAATCTTTGAGGACATCCAGCAGTGGTTAATCAACTTTATGTTGGTCTTGGTTATCTTGTAACAAACAGCTCTTTATCTCCTCACAAAGTTATATAAAAAAAAATAAATATTGGATTTAACATGAAAAATTAGGTTGAAATTCATCAGTTTTGCTGGTATGAAAATTCCAAAAGCAGAACATTAATGAATCAATCTTGTATGTTAGTTAATAACATGAGTAGAATAAATGACTGTCTGTCTTTTCCTTCCATTACCTAGATTTTTTCCTCATGCTGGACTTATAACTGTAGGTAGCAAAAGCTAGGTGAGATGAAACCCAGCCTAAATGTTCCATGGTTTGCAGACATTATTCTGACAGATGCAATGTAATTGTTATTTCTTCTGGAGGTGCTTGTGGAGTTAGACCTTCAAATACATTTATCTCATGAAGGTTAAGTCTTCGGATTTGTTCTGTTTGGCTCAGTGGAGTTTTGCTTTCCTTTCTTTTCTCTCTTTCACTCCTCAGCTATTGCCCAACACAATCTTTTCTACTCAGGAAGAAAAGAAATGGGGGTAAGATAAAAATCTGTGGAAAACTATTTCCATCCAAAATTTCTGAAAGTACAAAAGCTGACAATGTTTGAAGGGAAGATACTTTCAAAAAGTAGAAGAAAGAAAAGAAAAGAAACATCATTTTAACATGTGATAGCATAAAACTTGTATTGGTTCACTATTCTGAAAAAAAAACCCAACAAAAAAACCCCCCAAAACCCCCATTAAGCTTGATTAATGTAGAAATGTCGAATACTGTTTAAAAAATGTTTTTCTTCTCTTACTCTTTACATACATTGCATTTGTTGTTTGAACAAGGTCTATTCTTACGTTGCTACTTGAGTTACAACCTAATTGAGAGATGACTATGTAATTTCAGAACTGAACGTATGAACTTTTTTTTCTTAGTAAGTCAAACAAATACGCAGAAGCTGCTCAGGCCATCATACAACAGTGTAAACCTGTGTGTGTCCATGATTACTACAAAGAAGTCAGACTCCATTTCCTTCTCTGAACAAAACAGACCAGTATTACATTTAAAGATGTGATGTGATGCACAGACCAAATGGAAGCTAAATCAGTAATTTTGAGACACGTATAACTGAAGTACTCAAAGGAGTTCTTGGATTTCCATAGGAAAAAACACTCCCCAAGGGTTTCCAGCCAGAACTTTTTTCCCCTACATTTTCTTTTTTGCTATTTCAAACATTGTTCTGATCAGGAAAGAGATGAAATAATTTAATTTTCAGAATTCCATAAGATTGCACGTGTTTAGTTGCACCACAGCACATACGTTTCTAGTTACTGTGAGACAATTCACATGCTGCTGGCCAGTCACTTTCTTACTGCCATAGTGCTCATTCAGCATGCTTGGTTAATCCTGTTTGATGATAAACCATAGTCAGGCAGTTACTACTAATGATCCCAAAGACAGTTTGCCTGCCTTGGGTGCTACATTTGACCATGTTGAGAATTGAGGAGGCATTGTCAGAAAAAGAAAAATAATCCTGCTGTATTTCTTTGGTTCTTTTGCATTTGGCACTCAGGCTCCAAACTAGAGCATCTCAGAGCTGCCTCTTCCATTGGTAGGTCAAGATGAGGGATTTTACTTGAAGAGGTTCTGGGTGCTACAAGCTGCTATAAGCAGAAATGTATCAGTAGTTTAGATTGAGTCAGAGGAACTTCCCTTTCTCGTTCTATTTGGTTTCCTTTGTGACTTTTGAAAGTACTAGTAAAAAATAGAACTGTTTTCTCTCACCAAGAGAAGGAATCATGGATACGTTTTGGTTGTTACACTGGAAAAAGGTTTAGAGCATCCACAATGCCTGTACCTCTGAAACAAGTACAGAGTAGGTTACTGTTCCATCCATCAGGATTTCTTAGCAGAAATTCTACTACACCAACAGTACAGATAATAACTAACTCATAATACATTGGTCTGCTTACAACTAAATAGATTTTCCTCTGAAATAGCTTTTTTTCATTACACTAGATTTGTGGTAGCCATTATGTGAATTTTCTGTATCTTTACTATATGCTATACTGGTTAAGAAAAACCCCACTATCTTTGAAAGCAGTATTAAACTCCTCTTTCATTTAAGTAAGAACTACAGCGTGAAGAAAAAACCAATGGTTTACTCCAAAATGAGCTCATAAATTAAGCTCAGAGAACTCCTAGTCAATGTGACATCAAACAACGAGCTGACAAAAGAACCATAAAATAAACCCCACACAGAGAAGCTTTCACTAGCATAGCTAGAATTGTATCTTGCAGTAAAGTCGGGAAAAAGCCAAGCTGCTGCATGTGCTTAGTGTTTAATGAAGTCTTATGGTACAGAATGTAAATTGCTCATGTAATTGTAGTATTTGATCTTTCAGTTGGAAGAAAAAAAAGAAAGAAAAGAGAGAAGAAGAGACAGAAAGAGAAAGAGAGAGAAAGAAGAGAAAGACAGAGAGAAAAAGAGAGACAGAGAAGGAGAGAAAGGTAATTTTGAAAAGTCTCTACCAGATATTTTGGAAGTACAGGAATAAATGAAAATTAGACAAGCACTACACTGAGCTCACAGTTCAAATGTTTGTGGGTAGCTGACGAAGTTCACAGACCTGTATGTAAGTGCTGTCTACAGGAAATACTTCTGTTAGTGAAAAAAATTTTGTCTCACTTCTTTGCCTTTGTCCTTCCACAAACTTACCAGAAAAGAAACCTCCTAGAAGCTTTTCTGAGATGAAAAGGACTTTACAAGATGAACTAAATCAAACAGACAGGAATAGAATCTGTCAGCTTCTCAGAAGCGCAATTTTACAAGTACTATAGCTGATACAAGATATATTTTTATACAAGTAAGCTTGAAATAAAATGGCCCCCTCTGTTCTTTGTTCCTTTATTAGATTCCATATGGGTTTTTTAGGCTTATTACACAAATAAGAGTACAAAATTTGCCAAATTTCTTTTACTTCAGTGGCATCACGTGCTACACCAAGCAGTACTTAAGTAGGAAGAAAGCTCACTTCTCTACACATGGAAGTGGCACTTTCAACTCACACTTTACAGGAATGATTGAATGAGGACTGGTACCATAACAGAATAATGATTCTGCTGTTCAGTGACTAAAACATTTGCCCCATTGTTCTACATTGCTTCCATGAGACTGGGCAACAGCAGCATAGGGCAGAAAAGCTGCCTGGGCTTTGGGGAGCTGCAGCACACCTGGCATGTGGAGAGACCGAAGTAGGGATGGTTTTCTCAGAACAAAAGTAACAATGGAACTTCTACATAATAGCCTCTGTTTAAAAACCCAAGTTTGAACAAACAGGATAAATCTACTCCCAACCATACAGAATGAAGACTGTAGAATAAGTTACTGATATTTACTTGGACATCTCGTGCCAGATTTGAGTGCAGGACTATGAACATCCTCTCATACCACTTGACAAGTTTGTCTAAAAAAGACAGGTTATTTTATTTACACATTTACACATCAAGCCACATAGTTTGCACACTTGGACAGGCTAGAGAGCTGGGCAAAGAGAAGTTTAATGAAGTACAACTAGGGTAAGTGTAGAGTCTTGCATCTGGACAAGAACTACCCCAGGTACCAGGATAGGTTGGGGACTGACCTGTTGGAGAGCAGTGTAGGAGAAAGGGACCTGGGAGTCCTAGTGGACAGTAGGATGACTGTGAGCCAGCAATGTGCTCTTGTGGCCAAGAGGGCCAACAGCATCCTGAGGTGCATCAAGAGGAGGAAGCCAGGCTCTTCTCAAAGTCATCTGGTGATAGAAAAAGGGGCAATGGGTGCAAGCTGGAACAGAGGAGGTTCCATATAAATATCAGCAGGAACTTCCTCCTGAGGGCAATGGAGCACTGTAACTGGCTGCCCAGGGGCGTTGTGGAGTCTCCTCCTCTGGAGATGTTCCAGACTCGCCTGGGGATGTTCCTGTGCAACTTGGTCTAGCTGATCTTGCTGTGGTAGAGGGATTGAACTGGATGATCTTTCAAGGTCCCTTCCAATCCCTAATGATTCTATGATCCATAGTAATCAAATTTGGGTATTACCAGTTTCTTGAACTCTTGAACTCATTCACAAAGATGTGACATGTTTTAATTCATAAATATCTAAGCCTGTACATTCCCTCATTTCTATCATAAACATGCTAACCCCCTAGAGATGAGAAAATCATTTGCCCTCCAAAAGCAGTCTCTATCTTTACTTTTGGAATCCCTGAAACTACATTAGAAATCTGTCAAAATTACTTCAAAATCAGCTAGAATCTCAAGAATTGTCCAACAATATAGAAACATAACTTAGTTAAGGATTGGAACAGTCCTGTGAAGAATGGAAATGCAGAAAAGACTCATACAGAGGTGGACCTGACACCAGGACCCATTAGCAGCAGCATGGCATGTATTGGAATTCTTTCTAAACTTTGAATGTATACCAAAGGTTCAGAGTTAAGAACTACACAATGTTCTTTAGAAGCATAAAATAGACACTGAAAATGGGATTGCTGACTTTACACTTCCCTGTGGCACAGGTTGGTGATGCCATGCTGCAGGACAACATTGGCCAAGTTGTGACAGAAGAAAACAACTCATCACCAATGCTGTATTTTCCAAAGTTATACATTTTTCTACATGCTGAAAGCATGTGCAGTTTCTGGCTCCTACACACCTGACCTCTAAGCAATCCTAGAAAGAAAATTGTATTTTTTTATTCTGGAAAGTGAGAGAACTACTAGATGGAGGGCATGTATAAATGTATTGGGAAAACAATGAACATGGGAAAATAATGTCTGTAGGAAAGCAGTCACCACTATTCATTTACATTGGACAAATAATATGGGTTGCTTTTCTTGGAGTCATTCAAAGGGCCCAATGAAATCTACGTTCCTTGCCACTTCAGGCTGAGCAGGTTGAGATGGTAACTTCCTTTCATGGGGTTTTTTTTCCACAATAAGCCCCAACTACAGATTCTTAATAAAAATCCATATGCAGCTTTTTTTTAGAACCGTGAGGAAAATATATGGTCTATTTTGGTTTCAGGTCATACATCCCTTTATTCAATTTTACATCGTGTCTCAGAAAGAATTTTGACAAATTTCTGGTGCTCTGACGCCTTCCTAGACTCTTTTACAGGTACCCATACTGCTATTAAATCATACTGCATAGCCTTCCTTCTGTGAGTAACACCAGAAGTACAAGGCTATTTTGGGAAAATAAGGCTGTTCTGGCACAGCCACGTTGCACTGTGTCTCACACAGAACATCATCTCACTGGAAATACAAGTTTTCCCTTCTAGGTATGGTTCATAACCCTTCAAGAACAACACAAAGTCAAAGAAAACCCACAAATCCTTGCATGGTTCATGCTGTTTTCAGGAACTCTTCTTCAGTCCTCACGCCAGACAGAGCTGAAACCAACCTTGTAGATACCATGAACTTACAAGAGTGCAAAAGTATTTACATCAGCAGACCAGAAACCTCCTTCTCACTCAAGTATGATTTAAATAAAAGTACAGAGGTTTGAGACTGATGGCACAGAGTATCTGACCAAAAGTTTTACCCAAACTCACTTCTGGAGACTAAAAATGAAAGAAGCTATAGCTTAGAAAACTCTGAAGGGAATACCATCCTTGGGAAGGAGAAAATGGGTTTGACATGAGCATTTTAAGGATAATCTGTGAACTAAATTCAAGTGATGGCTTGTCAGAAAGTGCCTTGTTGTGAAATTCACTTTAAATGCTGCTGTGTAATTGCTGCTGTGTTATTGGAGAGCAGGTTTCACTTGAGCAATAAAGTATATGAAAAAAAAAATTTTAGAATTTTTAGAATGAAAATTGATTAGAATGAAGCCTCATTCTAAATTGTTACAAGTCAGACACTTGGAGCTCAGCTATCCACATCACTACAAAATACATCCAGCATCACAAATAAAGACATTAACATAAAACTACAGTAACATTTTCACTGAACACACTGTGATCATACGACTGGACTAATTTGATTTCTCAATTTCACTAAGACTTAGTGGGCCCATGTAGCCTCTGTAGTTTGTGATGATTAGGATCATCCAACTTCTGAGCCCCAGTAAGTGCTGAGAGTACTGGACCAGTTCCTCAGATATGTGTATCAACACAGTTCAAGCAGATTTCACATGCTACAGTTTATGATGGTGAAGGATCTATCGCTGAAATAGTTACGGAGGAAGTTGGTTGTTTTCTTTGTAATGTTAAAAATTCTACCTAGGCTCAAATTCATTTTTGTCTGAGATTGACTTCCATTCATTTTTATAGGAATCTGTTAAGGTCAGAATGAATTAAACATTATCATAAAAACGAAAAGGGCAACAACAGCAGTTTGGTGGCAGTTTTAATGATCAACAGGACCTTTCCCAAAATGTAAATTCTCTATTCTGAAAACAGAAAAACATAAAAAAATCAGTTATTAGACAGAGTTCAAGAAACATCGTTAAATTGATCAAATAAGAATGGAAAAGATTAATTTTAGAAGCTCTTGACCTCTAACACCAACTCTTGGCTCTTTAAACCAACATGCCTAATCAATGATACAGTTTTCACCCTTTCATTCTAAATATTCAAAAGAATGTGCATGTTTTTGTCTAAAAATACACCAGATACAATCTCTGTCTGGGTTTTTTAACTGTCTAGTTGGAGTCCTGCTTTGGCAGGACTGGGCACTTCCTGTCTCTCAGCCCTCAATGGCCTATGTCTGTTTAGGGTCCCACTCCGAAAATCCCTTTGGAGAATAACTGTGGCCATGCAGAGTTTCAGCAATAACCAATAAAACAGTGTACCTGTGTCAGTCTGTGTGCCTTACATTGGGTAAAGGAATCTTAAGCGAGTATTCCGCATCATGCCTTGCCCTTCATTCTAAAATGTGCTAAAATCGCAGGTACATAGAATTACAGAATCTCTTTGGTTGAAAAAGAATCACGGAATAAACATATTGGAAAGAACCTACTAGATCACTGAGTCCAACCACACCCACACCCACAAATACCTGATCAATGGAAAACCATAAAATAATCCCTTCCACACCTGCCACTACAGTCTACACGTTAAAATTGTCAAGCACAATCATAAATGGAGCCATTTAGTATGGAACAGCGACACTTCCAAGCATCCTTTGGTTGCTTCCCCATTCACTTTATGTCAGTTACTGGATATAAAGATATCAACATCTAATATTTTACTTCAGCAAACACAAAACCCTCAAAGGCAGCAGAAGGGGTACAGAGGCCACGCTCTCTCCAAGGACACAGTATTCAGCACCTATATCAGAACAAGCATTCTGGCTGCTGTGACACCACACCAGGAATCACATGTAAACACAGGAGCAGCCTCCAGTGCCGAGTATGTGACCTTGCATTGACAGTGGCAGATGAATCAGTTTCAGATAGCAATTTCTGACTTCACTGTGAAAAACAATCATACTGAGGTATTTAAAATAAAAGACTGTAAGCAATGGTCAGACATCCACGCACTGCACGGTGACCTGAATTAGCAGTAAATTAGCCACTTTACCTGTCAAGAAATAGAGACATACAACAATCACTGCACCTCAGCTCAAGGGTGGTACCTCCTTAGACATGATAATTCAATCACTGACAATCATCCACTCTAAACTTTAATTTACAAGTCACTGTTTCAGCAAACAGATGACGCAGATTGCAAATGACCTGCAAGGATATTATTGTATGTAAGTTAGGACAAACCTCTGGCTGCATGCTCAGTCACAAATCATTACTCTAGTCGTGCAGAATACAGAATGTGTAAAGCACAAATAGGGCTTCCTAGAACTGTAGCTCATCAGTAAAAATACACCAGCTACTGCCTTTCTGAAGGGGTTTTTTGCACCATCACATAAAAAAAATTGCGAAGGTAACAAATACAGAAAGACAGTGATAAACACTGAGTGAGGAAAAAGGCATGGTGTTGTCTTGCTGCAGTGCTCACTAATTCTAGCAGTAAAGAAGGAGTAACACAGAATCTGAGCACCAGATTTCAAACCTTTGACTTGCAACATACTTCCTCTGTCACTTTGGGCAAACCATTGAATTGTTTAGGTTGGAGAAGATCTTCAAGATCATCAAGTTCATTAACCCAACTGTTCCTACAGCACCACTAAAACCTGTTCCTCAGCTCCAGATTTACATAACTTTTAAGCACGTCCAGGGATGGCGATTCTACCCCCTTCCTGGGCAGCCTATTCCAACGCCTGATGACCCTTTCCATGAAGAATCTTTTCCTAATGTCCAGCCTGAATTCCCCCTGGTGCAACCTGAGGCCATTTCCTCTTGTTCTGTCAACTAGTTATTTCTGAGAAGAGACCAACACCCGCATCTCTACAACCTCCTTTCAGGTTGCTGTAGACAGCAACAAAAACATAACTCAGAACTGTGCACTGAAGAGGAATAATCTTATCCAACTCTGTGGCTCTTTATCCCAGTTTTCTTTGTCTTCTCCCTGTCATGTGTGGATCACAACATCATAAGAAGGTGGTGCTACAACAACAAAAAGTTTTAGACCCTTTGTTACTGTTTCCCACACTAACCTAATGTCTCACTCTTGATTTCTGCAGTAAACAAGCCCAGAGTCAAGCTACAGCCAAAGCAGCCCTTGCAATGTGAAACTTGTTTATCTGATGTAAGCCCAATCAAGGCAAATGAGTGTTTCAAATATGTCTGAACTGTTAAAACAAAATGAACTAAGCTAGACTAGACTGTCCCATAGGGTCAACAAACAGATGCCAATTTCTCAAATACTGTTTTGTACAAATGTACTTCAATGTGAAAGAGATATCCGGAGGTCTGTCTTCAGCTATTTTAGATAATTCTGCCTTCTCTTTTTTTATTTGTAAAATCAATGACCTTCTATACGTTACTTAACCAGCTGTGATTTCCAATTAGTCTAGGGAAGAAAACAGTAGGTTTTGATGAATGCAGCCTTATAACGAAGCATCATTCTGAGTCACAGATAAAATTACTACAGTCACGCTTATTATAAATGAAGTATTAATCAGTGAAAGATTGTTTTAGATCAGCTATACTTCTATCCAAGAGGGAAAAAAGTATAATTCTCGAGCATTCAGTGCCTAAAGAAACTCTCTGTGGTTTGTAGGAAGGATGGTATGAGGGAAGGTTCCACCGCTTGAAGGGCCCTAAGCACTAGCTGCGATTTTACTTGATTGAAACCAACTGAAATGAGGAGTTTCCTTGTGCTTAGTAAGATCACAGAAATGTAATAACGGGGCCATGCCGTCACTGAGCAAAAAGATCTCTTTTTGTTTTGTACTGTGTATGGTAATACATGGATAAGGAGTGATGAATCTGTATTCCTTCAAGAAATTGCTTACTAATGCATCTCAAATGTCCTTCACCTGAAGGAGTTTATGTACTGAGAATTAGGTCTTTCACACCACCAGAAGTTAGAAAGAGGATAACACTACCTGCTGCCTTAGGGAGATAGCCAGTACCGTCACGACTAAAGTAATTTTTTCTTTAACATCTGGGCTATAATGTTCGAAAACATCATGTGCTGGCACTAAGACATTTATGAGCTTTCGAACACTAGAGGAACATGTTGCCCATGTCCAGCGTACTAGCAAAAGTTATAAGCCACAAGACTCAGATACAAAACTTATGACGCTCAACAGAAAACTCCCACTGACTTCAAATTGTTTTCCCACAGGGTTTCCATATACATAAGGGTTGATGATTTACAGAAAATGAAGAAAAAGTATATTTTCTTATTATTATTTTGCTAGTTCTTCAATAGAATAACACCTTCACATGGAAAAATGGGATTTTTCTCTCTTCTTCTGATTTTGGTTTATAATGGTTATAATTTAATACTAATTGCACTTGTAAAAAACAGACTAAAATCTGTGAAATATTTGCTGTGTTCTTAAACAGCATTTCCACTACTGCTAGTAGAAGATTCTATTCTTAACAAACAGTCACACATGTACAGCAAAAAAAGACTGGAAAACCACCTCTGGATTAAAATAATCTTCAGCAGCACTCTGGTGCAGTTCTAGAATTACTTACTGAATTTAGCACTCCCTGGGCCCCACCACCTTAACAGGACATACAAGAGAATAGGAAGTGCAAAAGCAAGAAAACCTGTGAGATAAGGACGCTTTAATACCAAAGGGAAGAGCTAAAAACCGATGCAAAGGCAGTCACTCACTAGCTCACACAAGTAAACCAGTTCTGTCCAGCCAGACTGTGAGTAACATAAGGAGACACAGCACACCCTTAACCCTACCTCCCCCAGGTGTGCATTTTGCTTTGAGGCTGTATAAGCGCTGCAGTACAAATCATTCTCCACATCGGTGGGAGCTGAGATATGCTAAGGGTGTGTGATTGAAGGAAATTCAGCTTCTTAAAATCATATTGTGCATAACGAGCTTATTCCTTGGAGCTTGATAGCTTCTTTAAATATTACAACTTAACAGACCAAACTGCAGACATTAAATGATTTGTTTCAAACTGGATATAGTCAACCACACACATTTATTAAATACCTTTTTTTGCACATACAGATACTTACAAACAAAATAGGTTTATTTTTTGTTTTTATAAAATGAGTTTTAGCAAAGGAATACATCAACAAAATCAATTGTGGATATCCACTGGAATCAGAAGCTGCAGAAGGCAAGTCTGGCTGAGTATATAATACTAAGTGTTAATCAGGGCAGAGAATGATTCACAGAATCATCTGCTTTCTTCTGCATTCTCTGAACAGCATCAGCTATTTTCTTCTGTTATTGCCTGTCTCTTCTGCAGAGCATGAAAGACTTTCCCTTTTGTTCTTCTGGAGTCTTTCTACCCCACAACAAAACCTTTGTTGTTTCCTAACTTTCCTTCTGGCAGCTTTGAAAATGTCTCTAGCTTTCAAAATCCAGACCAAATCTTTGCAAATATTTCTAGCTGTGTTATATTTTTCTGTCAATCCTTCCAATGTCAGAGACCACATGATCATTACCTGCTTCATTGACATGTTTCTTTATCAAAGCTTTAAATAATTATCTGCTGTTCTTATTTATTAAAACTCTTCATTGCTATGATTAAGATCTCCTCAAGTACCATGTGCAGTTCTGGGCCCCTTCCTTCAAGAACTGAGGTGCTGGAGCTCGTCCAGAGGAAAGTAACAAGGCTGGTGAAGGGACTAGAGGGAAAGTCTGATGAGGAGAGGCTGAGGGAGCTGGTGTTGTTTAGACTAGAGAAGACTCAGCAGGTATCTTATCACTCTCTACAAGGACCTGAAGGGATGTTGTAGACAGGTGGGGGTCAGGGTCTCAAGAAACTAGCAATATGACAAGAGCATTGCATGAAGCTGCGTCAGAGGAGGTTTAAGTTGGATATTAGGAAGCAATTCCTTGTGGGAAGGGTGATAAGACTTTGGAATGAACTGTCCAGAAAGATGGTAGAGACCCCATTCTTGGAGGTGTTTAAGAAAAGACTTTATGTGGCACTTAGTGCCAGTGTTGTATGTTGTATCATAGGCTGGGCTTGGTGATCTTAGAGCTCTTTTCCAGGCTCAATAATTCTGTTCTGTTCTGTTATTGTTTCTGACTCTCATTCACTCAGCAAGTAAATAGGACATTTATCTGAGCTGTGAAAGCTTCACATTTCAGAACAGTCATTCCACACAAAAGAAAGGCCAAAACCACATATGATGCAATTTTTTCAGTTAACATTTTACACATTAGATAGCACCAAAACTAACAGCAATCCAAACAGTGACCATGCCAAGCTACAGGATGCACATGCTCGAAATCTAACATCTCCACATATATCTATCACCAAATTTTGTTGGCACTGTATGAAGATCTTGGCATGCTGAAGGCAAGTGCAACACAGCAAGACCAACATCTGGAGTATACAAGTGTATTTGCCAGAGTTTAGAGATGAAATTTCAATAGCATAGGTTGAAGCTATTAAAATTCATTGCATAAAAATTCCAGCCACGTGAAGAACAGACATTTAAAGCAGTTGGTTGCAATCTATGTTATCAAAAGTCTTTTGGGTTTGGGCACCTATCCACCTCTGGGGGAAAAAAATCTACTGACTGGATGGTTAAGCTAGCAGAGACACTTTTGTAAAAGTTTTGAGGGACATGTATGTACTCCTATATCCACACTCTTAGATCCAGAGCTCTTATCTTTTAATTCAACCTTAGATCATTGGTTTTAATGGCACAATAGGGATTGAAAAGTTACAACCTGTGTTTCACAAAAGAAAGTCAGAAATATCACACTGAGTGTTCTGATTGTCAGAATAAGAAAATGTTTAAAACTTCTATTATGTAGCTTCATGCCCCATCACTGCAGTCTCTGCACTTCTAAGATCCATGCTAGATAATAAGCAGAGACTGTAAAACTCTGCCTGGATAAAACTCTGCTACACATTTATCAAAGCTCCTTTTTTACCTTTATCTTTGTCACACACATTGTCTCAAATAATCAATATTTAAAAGTGCCAATTTGACATACGAATATATGTCCCCTACATTTAGAAAGATAAATATAACAGCTAAAGGTTATCAGGGAAAAGGTAGCCTCCTTCATATAAGAGTGATTGATATCAGAGCTTTTGATCATTTTTCCACTTATATCAGATGGTCTAACAAAGACTATCTCAGCCTAGAAGCCTCAATTCTTCCTCTAACATCACAGCTATGACAGAATTCCTAAACCCAGGAGCTCTGTAAGGACACTGTGGTCATCACTGCTCAACACCACAGAGATGGCCTCATGTTCTCCCACTGATGTAATGATACATATCAATAAACAAATTCAAATGCAGAAGGAACACGAGGCAAACTCTGCTCATGTACTCTCCATAAGATGTATCATTCAACAAATCCACATACTATTTGTACATAACACTCCACTCAAAATGACTTTTAAATTCACCGCATAAGGTATTTCACAGGTCCACGCTGAGATTTGTTAAAAAAGAACTCGGAAAAGACAGGTCTCCTTAGCAGGAAGAACTGTCACACTGCATATCTGGCCTGGCCAAGTGGTCACACTGCCCTCCAGGGGGTTCCTGGCCCTTCCGTTTACCTCTGTTATACTATTACTTGCAGGCTTTTATGGGTTACATCATAACCCCCCTCCTCTTCCTCGTGGGAAGCAACATGAGCCAAATTCTGCCTTCAAGTGTCTTTGCAGTTTGCTACTTATTACTCTTGCCATAACAATTAGTTTAATATTAATCACAGTCAATTTGTACGCCCTTTCACCTGATACATTTGGGCAACACTCTCTTTCTTGGAAATTCCCACTCAGGTATGACAATGGCCCCAAACATAGCACAGAGGAAACCACTTAGGAAGCGACTTCCAGTGCTAAGTTTCCATTTGTATTATTAATACAGAAACAAGACAATTCACACTCAAATCTCCTGGGGTGAGCTAGAATTGTTGACTCTAGTAACACATATTTACAGCGAATTCTTCTCATCAAGTTTGAGCTGAGTTGGAACATGGAGGTGCTGTAAACAGGAAAAAGCCAGCCAAGCTAGAAGGAATGTGCTAATTAAGTGCAAGTGAAATGCAAGTTAAAAGCAGCCAGACAGAGAGAAGGGAAAATCCTGGCCCCAAACAGGAAGGAAGGAGGGAGCAGACCCCTCGCTAGATTTACATATCATATCCCAGGGCTCAGCCACATCTAGCAGGGGAGGGAAACACTGATCCTTCACATCACTATTTAGTGCAGGTCCCCAGGCAGCCTTCCTATTGAAAAAGATCTAGGAAGGAAGTTGAAAAGAAGGATGGCAAAAGGAACAAAGGAGAAAGTGAGGGAACAGAGCTCAGCACAGAAGCTGCCTTAAGGGACAGGTGTTTTCCAATTCGACACAAACAACCCAAGGACAAATCAAGTCAAACAACTAAAGACAACTCAAGTCCCAGCCAAACCTAAGTCATGGTGACTTAGGAGGAGGTAAGCTCACAGGCCAACTAGTGGCATCATTATATAGCTGCCTTGGGTCAGGCAGTGTGTATAGATGGCCTCAGCTCTTGCACCTGTCCCTAAAGACATAAGATGTCCCCAGAACCCACAGAATTAAATCACAGGTATATTTATGCTTTCTTTTTTTCTGTTCTGTGTAACATTCCTTTTAACTGTTACTTAATACCCAACCTAAACTTGTCTCAGTATTTGCTTTGACTTTTCCTACCAACAACTCCAAATAACCTTACAGACTGGGAACTTTTTCTTCCTGGACAACCAATCATTCTGCTCACCCTAATGCAAGTAAACTTTTGTTTTCAACACTTGTTTTATGGTTGTGAGGAAGTAAAGCATGCCTTTCCTTCAAGCTGTAACTGGCCCCACGAGGAATGGCAGGAACACATTCAAGAATGGAAAAAGGCTTTGGCAAAAGTTCATGTAACTTCCACAAGCAATAGGTTCTGATGGTCTCTACTGACTGCAATATCCATAGATGTGAGAACAGGTCTAGCTTGGTGACCCAATCAAATGTTTCCAAAGTCCAGGGTGAACCTGCTGACTATGAAGCCATTGTCAGGCCCTTAGATCAGATCCAAGTAGGAAGCTACAGACAAATCAATGAGGCAAAGCAAGCTGACACTGCTTGTGGTTCAGACCTCAAGTTACTCAGCTATTTTCTCTGGTTTTAAATTGCAAGTGCTCTGTGGCATTCAGATTACTGGCTTTTCACAAACTCCATCTGCCAATAGTGGAAATAAACTTTAAAGAGGAAGTACTTGAAATAATTAATAATCATTAAGGACTGGGTTTAATTTAACATGGTCTTGAGCATTATCTGTGGTCTTCGAGTATTTCTCTGAGGTTCACTGGTACTTTATGAGCCATGGGAAAATATGTGATGGTAATGGACAGAACTGGCAAAAGCAAGAAAGTCTTAAAGCTACAGAATCTTAAGGAATTATTTGGTCTGGGTTTATTTTTGAAAACATAACTGAAAAACTTTTAAATTATTTTGTTCAAATTCCAAAGCCTAAAGAGAATGACAGAAAAAATATAAACAATGCTTTTGGCTTCTTATAGTCTGTAAAGACCTAAGTTAGTGAAGGTCTTAAAAGCCAGTCCTTCTACAAAGGGAGTAAACAAATTAACTAACTATTCCACTATTCCCTTAAGATATCTGTATTGTTAAATGGTCTCCAAATGACATAAAGGAGAAAATTATCAATCACTGAGGATCAGAAGAGTTTTTTGGAGTTTCCCTTTAATTAGCTTAAAGCTAAGAATATATCCCATAAAAGTAACATCAAGTTCTTAGCCAATCTTTTCCCATGTTTGTCATTAATTATTTCTGTTATGCTAGTGGAAAACAAAGATACAGACCCTAATCAGTGCTCCCAAGTGTTTGTTAATAAATTCAGAGGAAACCGCTGTAATTGTCTTTCATAACTGGAAACCTTCTTCCTGTAGTGGTTCTTCAACTGTGTATCATATCATTGCTTAATGCTGCTTTTATCACTTCGTTCTGCTTTTGTTACTTTTTCCTGTGAGAAATGTTTTGATTAGATAGAATATAGCTTCAGAGAATCTTCCTTATCTTTGACAACAGCTATTTCTGCATTTACAGCAACACCACCATGCTTGTAATCTTGAATTTGCAGAATTTGCTCACTGTTTTATGATAGTATCTTCACTATCCTCTCAATGCAATTACAATGACTGGATCATCAAACAGAGTTGTAAAGTTTGTGCCTAGAGGAGAAAATTTGACCAGAGTACCAATTTGAATAAAAGAAGGTATCAAGGTGCCAATGGTAAGGACATTCTTTAATGATTCTGAGAACTTCATCTGCATCTCTGACTATCAGTGTTTCTGGAACAAGAGCTTGATTTCAGTGTTTACCAAGGATGCTCTAAACAAAGCAGGAGACAAACAAGATTTGTCTAACATGGCCCACTTTGGGTTCTTTCATGGTGCATCTACAAAGCAATTTGACTGCAACTTAAACAGGTCACATTAATTGCAACAATTAACATTGAATTAAATGCCAACAGCAGCCAAAGCAGCTGAACTGTCATAGCATCACAGAATGACCTTGGTTCGAAAAGACCTTTAAGATCATAAATAGCATCTATTAACCCAGCGCTGTCAAATCCAACACTAAATCATGTCCCTAAGAACCACACCTACATTGTCTTCCACTCTAACATTTCCCTGGGCAGCCTATTCACAATTCTTTCAGCACACCTGGACTAATTGTTCTTGTACCTTTATGATCTCCTTCTTGAAGGATGCCCAGTCCCCCTGGATTCCTTTGCCCTTCGGGACTTCCTCCCAAGGGAAGTCATCAGTCTCCTAAATGGGTTGAAGCGTGCACTTCAAGGTAGCAGTTCTGCTGACTGTCCCTGCTGTTATCCTGGCCAGCTGACTCTCCAGCCCACATCAGGGTATATACAGTGACAGTTACACTCCTGGAAGCTACCTGTACAGGTTTACAGGTACAGTGACATGTCTCAACTAAGTATGAAATATGTTATAAAGACCACTTCACAGTGTATACCCAGGATGAGTCAAGGATGATTACTCAATACCCTCAGATGACAGGAAGGGACATGTAGGGTTTTCTCAAGGCACGAGGATTCGCAGATACAATATAAATGTGATCTGGTAAAACATTTATGTTTCTCTTTCCTGAAAAGTAGTACCTGCCAAATCGATATTGTAGCTGTCAGCTGGATCTAAACACCTGTGCAGAGCTGTCCATCATAGAGAGATTTTCCTTCACTTCCATACTGGTTTCACAAATGACATAGAGTCCCAAAATGTGCTTGTTCTTTGCCTGGCTGGGTGTGAACAAATTACATTGCTTTGACTTTCCAACTCGCATCCCTCTGCTACAAATGTTACCAACAACAGTCACCACAGTGAATTCAATCCGGCCCGTACCTTAAGCGGCATTTTTACAGATGAAAACATATTCTACAAGTTCCCTGAGAAATGATGCCGCCATAGACATCAGGCAAAACCTTGGAATAGAAGTAATTGAAGAATGTAGAAGTAAGCAGAGGAAAATTAATTTCAGAGAAGATCAAGTAAGTGATCCAAAATACTGCAGAAAATGGCTGAACATCTCGCTTTCTGCCTGTTCAAGTATAAATTGTAATTGTTAACCTGCTCCCATTACAATCTAAAACAGTTATAGCATTCCAGGCAGTTCCCAAGCTTTCAATTTAATTTAAACCAGAAAGCAAATGAGCACATACATAGAGATCTGTTTTGATTATCTTGAGGTGAAATTGTGGCTCCATATAATGCCATGGAAAATTTGTAATTGACTTGTGTAGTCAATAATGTCAAGCAGGCACTTCTTTCAGGTAAGAGACTAAACATTCAGAATAAGGGTGAAAGGACTGGCTTTAAAACTTAATTCAGGATTTCTCATTACTTTCATTACTCTGTCTCCAACAGAAAAGATAAATCAATATTAGTTAATGCAATGTTTATATTTCTGTCATCCTGTTTTAAATCTAAAGCAAAAGGCTGTTGGTTCTTTTTAACATTACAGATGCTTCTTCCCTCCATAGAACTGTAGATCAAGGGCCAGCATAAGAAAAGCATAACTCTATAGGGAAACAGAGAAATATTTGAAGTATTTTTTCATCATCTTTGAACACATGGATTTCATTGTACAGATTTATTACTATTAATTCCTGATGTAGGCACTCACAAGTTCTCAATCTTTGTTTCCTCTTCCTTATTATTATTGCACCTCCTTTTGCTGGTGAACTCTACCTCACATCAACCTTTTAGGTAATCACCATTGTGCTGTCAGTCCAAAGGGCAGGGCAGTGTTGAGGATCAAAGGAAAACCTTTGCTAGGTGCAATTGGTTTTCATAGGGTTCTCTGCATTTGTGGAGACAATCCACTGCCCAGAGATGTTTCTGGGGAGTGATCTGAGGGTTGAGTCATTGGAAAGGAGGCAGGCACGACCTTGCTTTTCCTGCACACAATATTGCTTGGACAAACCCTCAAAACTGTCCAGTTGTTCCTGGGAAAAATGAAGGAAGACTGGATTGAGACTGATCCTAAAGGGTACAAATCAAAGTGACAACAGTTTCTTTTCCTCCTTTTGTTTTCATACTTCCTATGATATTTGTTTTTTTTGCAAATGCAGAAGCATTTAAATACTGAATTTACGCACTGCAGAAATGCTACTGTCATATTGTCACAAACTAGGCAGTAAGAGCAGAGAGGATTTTTTGTCACATTAATCCACAGTATGATTCAATAAAAAAAAGGGCACATTTTACTCTTAAATAAATTAAGCCTAATGCTAACATAGACCACAGTCTGAATTAAATTACAGAACGAACCATACATAAAATAAAATTCCAGGTTTGCCCTTCCAGTGGAAGGCACAAGCCTTATTTTTTAATTTTAATCCTCCTTTTATTTACAAATATATCTTACTTTTTAAACTAATTTTATTTTTAAATGTATTAATGTCTCCCCTGGAGCCATTGGGGTTGTATTACTCATAGATACTACTAATACACATAGTAAGTAACACCCATGTGAGCTTCCTTTTTCTAACACACACTTTCATCCAGGTGGTGTAAAGCACATGCATAGCTCTACTGATCCAGTAAAACAAGGATGATTTATACCAGCTAGGGATTTAACTTTTTGTGTTTCCGTGAAGTCAAAAAGTACCTCACAGAGCACTGCAGATCTTTTATAAGTATGTAACAAAAAATGCTGAAAGCTCTAAGGATGGCCAAATGTTTCTTCCAAGTGCTGACAATCTATTCCTGCTCTTTTCACTTGTAAGGCAGAAATAATTCTCCAATGGCTTGACCCCTTCAAAAACAACTTCTCTGTACTGAGATCTGTTAATCAGGTCAAATTGCTGAAGCAAATTTATTCTTATGAGCCTCTGAAAATGAAAATAGTAATTCCTTACCCAAAAGCTTGAGGATAAATTCTGAGACAAAAACTCCTTCATGTCATGAATTTGATCTAATGTTGATGGACATCTATCACTGTCTGGTGAAGAACTGGTACCTGGTTACTCATGCTACACTACAAATTGTACCATCGTTTGGCAAGACATCAGTCATCTGTCTCTCTAGTGCTTCTGTTGATGGTGTGTCTGGACTCTGCCATCTGTTTGACCATGAAGGTAGGTATGTAAAATCAGTCAAGTATTTAACAAAATTGCAGGAAACCAATTTCTTGCTAAAGAGAATTAGGCATTGCACAGACACAGGTGTGTGCAGAGTCCTGAGGAGACAGTGTTAATACTTGGGACATGTTGCCAATTATTATTCAAACACCAGTTCTTAAATGGATTTTCTTCTTGCAAAAGTACAACAATGTCCAAAAATTAAGCACACGGGTGCTGGCTGGATCAGGCAGCAGGAAGAAAATATTAAATTATCTTGTTTCCCCAATTAAAAGAGGGAATATCACTAAATGGTACTTTACAAGAGGAAGTAGGTAGTGTCCACTTCAAAGAGTGGCTCTTGCAAGGGTCTCAGCTATGACAGGGAGATAGTTTTGCACCTTGAAATGTGATTTATAAGAAATGTTGGGTTTTATATCCTGTGGTCCCTTCCAACCCTGACCAATTCTATAACTTCTTCACAGGGAAGGAGATGGGGCTCTGCAGGGGGCTGCCTGGGGTGGGGGCTGGGGAGTGTGTGGAGTCTCCTTTTCTGGAGATGTTTTAAACCTGCCTGGACCTGGTCAAGGTGTCCTGCTGTGGCAGGGGGGTTGGACTAGATGATCTTTCAAGGTCCCTTCCGATCCCTGATGATTTTATTTATAATATATATAAAAGACAGGCTATTATGTCATAGTGCTACTAAATGAAAGTGTCATTCATTAGCATTCCTTCTTGACTGGAAACTATACAGCCACCTGTCCTTGCTGATATAAAAAAAAAAAATAAGACAAGGTCATGGCTCAAAAAGTGCCAGACTGGGAAGCATTTGGCTACACTGAATAGGTAGCAAAAGACAAGTCAACAGCAGGAGCAACAAAGCTGCAGACTTTTATGGTCAAATTACCAATGTGAACTTCTAGGACTCACACAGACCTTGTTTCTGCACTGCATCACCAGGGACTTTTATCTGTCTCAGGCCAATCAATAGTTTCTGGGACACTGAGTTGTGCAGCAATCCTGCACACATCCAACCATTACTACACCACTTGTTAGAACTCCAACACAAATTACATAAGAGCTACTAGGGTAACACAGAATTTGTATATTACACAATTCACACCACTGATCCAGTACTGCCTTACAAGGATTCATCTTCTGTGTTTCTCAGACTTAATTCTACCAAAACAGAGAAGTGCTTTATCAAGAGCACATCCTACTAGCACCCAACCGCCATTTCTAATACCAACACACAGAACCAAAACTACTCTCTTACACAGATCTGCATAGAATGCATTGAGTTGGAAGGGACATTTTAAAGGTCATCTAGTCCAATCTATGTTAGATATAAGCACTTCTTTCTTTCCTATCATGTTCTAGTTCATGCCCAACAAAGGCTGTATGTGACCGTTTCTCCATCTTTCATTTCTTTCCTTTTAAAACTATGTATCTCAAACTCCATATCTAAACACTTACAATACAGATGTTTAAGGACAGACATTTTTTGTAGCAAGTTACTGCCAAGAGTTATTATTGTGATCACTGATATTTCACAGTTCCAAAGACAGCTTGTGACAGTCAGACTGTCTGTTAAGCTATGTTCTTCAGACATACAAAATTACATATATCCCCAGGAGACTAGCTAGCTTAGCAGTAACAGTTTTCCTTTGAGTAATGTAAAAAACAGAGATACAGAAACACCATTTACTTCCAGTGTGCTCAGTTACCAGCCCATAAAAAGACCTGTTTTCACTGAGCTACTTCTGTGTTTAAGATTTGGATTAGTTCATAGGACAGTGAGCAAAGTGCAGCATTGTAAGCTGTTCTCTGATGTATGTTGTACCATCTATGTGACAGGCCTGTCCTCTGAGCAGAATCCGTAAAAGCATACAAAATAATGTGTGAGAGAAACAGGTTCTGGAGTTCCTCTATTTTGAAAATCAGTAACGGTTTTCAAAATCCCCACACATACTTATAAGCCTTAAAATTATTATACAGCAATTTCACAGCAGTAGCCTGTTTTCCTGATAAAAGAACAAAGAAAGAGTAAAACTTCTAGCGCACTTTTGGCTAAAGCTTGAACTACCAATCATGTCAATAAAATCTAGAAAGTTTACCTGAAATTATTTGTCTTTATCTCTTCCCTAACATTTTTCCTGTGTTTACCTGTATAGAAGCAATGGATAAACATTTAACAGATTACTAGATACAATTCCAAACCTCACAATTGTTGGGCTTTCATCTCCATAAAGGTTTGATGAAAAAGAGAAGCTAGGCTAAGCTTCTAGAAGTTTTCACCAGCTTCTAGAGGCTTCGCCAGCTTCTCTCTAAAAAAACCAAAGGTATTATTATTCAGTACAATTCTCTAATGGAGAATGTCAGAAAGACAATCACAAAAAGCCACTGAATTCAGTCTCTTAGAGTAGCCCATAATTATCTTCACACAAAAGAAATCTTTTTTGAAGACATTTCATTCTATATTGCACCAGGAAAACAAGATCGCAGTATTACAGTATCACAATAATAATGAGGCTGGAAAAAACCTTAAAGATCATCCAGTCCAACCTAAAACCAACCAAGTAAACCTAAACATCTGACATCTAGCTCATGCCACTCCGCACTTCATCCAGCCTAACCTTAAACACCTCCAGAGACGGTGACTCAACGACCTCCATGGGCAGCCCGTTCCAAAATCGCATCACTCTT
>VZRI01006014.1:92354-125556 GCA_013397515.1 Upupa epops
CCAAGCTCTTCTTAAGGTCATCTGGTGACAGAACAGGAGGCAATTGGTGCAAGGTGGAACACAGGAAAGTCCATATAAATATCAGAGGGAACTTCTTCCCAGAGAGAGTAACGAAACATCGGTACTGGCTGCCCCGGGGATGTGTTCCTGTGTGACTTGGTCTAGGTGATCTTGCTGTGGCAGGGGGATTGGACTAGATGATCTTTCAAAGTCCTTTCCGATCCCTAATGATTCTATGATTCTATGATCTCTCCAGCCTAAGCACATCCCTACTGTAGCTAATCCCTGTGCTTCTCAGGAATACATGGAATCATAGAATGCTCTGGAGTAGGTTGTCCAGGGCATCATCCAGCCTGACTATGAATATCTTCTCTGGGGATGTGGCCTCCACCACCTCCCTGGGCAACCTGTTTCAGTGTTTCATCACCCTCATTATAAAAAAAGAAATATGTCCTAAGACAGATCCAAGAGGACACACATCCAAGCACCAGCTTATATGTTTGTAATTTCTTTTTACTCAAGGAATAGATTTTGGCTACAGTAGTTAGTAGGGAAACAAAGAATAGTTGCTTTTTAATTAATTCAATACTTAATCACACATACATCATATGCCACTGATTTAGTCTCAGTAATAGCCAGTTGTAAAGGCTGATAATTTTTCTAGGGTCTTTCTGGTTTATATTATTTCCCAGTGCAGTAAGTTACATATTTCCAGTTACAGACATAGGCATTCAACATACCTCAACACTTTTATTCATATTTTATCAGCCAGCAGATGGCCACTTACTGGAACTAAAAATATTCTGCATGGGAGTCTATAAGACCCAACCATAACCCTTTACCTTTAGAGTGGGCCTGGCCCTTTTTAGTCACTTTTCTGCAATATGAGTCTGCCACCATTTCAGGACACACTCTAGAGGCAGAAATTGTAAGATGTTTATTTTGTGTTTTATCTGTTTGAGCGTGCTAGTGTTTGATCAGGGTTTTGGTTTTGTTGTTGTGTGTATGGTTGAATTTGGTGATCTCAGTCCAATCAATTCACCGGTGACTTAAAACAAGTGCCTTTCCCAGTGCATGTAAAGAGCATTCTGTCACCTGAAGTGAGGCAGAGACAGGATTCAAATCCACATTGATCACCCCCTGCCCTCCACAGCAGTGACAAGTTAATTCCTATATCCCTCTGCTCTGCAGCTGATAGGCTTGGACAATTCATCTCTGTTGTCCTGCATTCCCAATCTGCTGGTACCAGCTGCTCTTACACCAAAACAGAACTCTTGTTTGCAACTTGTCATGTAAAATATTACTCTAAGAATCAATCCATAATGGTGAAGACAGCAGTATGAAAATGTTAAATGCCAGCCTGTTGTTGTTGACTTTGGTATTTCACGTCTGATGAACAAGACAGAACTTGCAAATTGCTGAAGTGGTGGATTCAATTGCTTGAAGCATGGTGGCTACCTCAGTGCCCATCCATCCCCCTTGGGGACCAATCCAAGACCCCTTGTTTGGTCTTGCTGTTTGTTACCACCTTCTTCATCATTCTAATATGTAAAATCATAATGAGACATGGTCAGCTTGTGACAAATATGTAAATCTCAAAGTTCTCTGGGTGGGAAGAACCTTGTTCACACTAAGTGGACATTTACTTAAATCGTAATTTGATTTCTGAGCATTTGAAGTATTAGCAAAGCCATCTGCAGGCAGTAAGAGAGGTGAATGGAACACACACCTGAAAGGCAGCTTGAAAATGACACAATTAACAATATGGAACTATTTCTATTTGATATATATTCCTACATGTTCTAATATAAATGAGACAGTAATGTCATCACCTCAGCAGCCTCATCAAGGAATAAAAATATGAAATAATATTTTTAAATCTCTTGTGTTGCTCCTTTACCTTCTCAAAGAGCATGAATACTCTGCTTTTACCTCCATGGTAAACAGTCAGTAATGTTACAGTAATATTCAATACATTTTTACCTTATAGCAGTAAAAATAACAGCACTGAGGAATCAAGTCAGCTTTAACAGACAAACTGAGAATTCGGATTCAAATAGATTTTTCATGGGGCTTGTATATTCAGTCATTGTATTTACAAAAATAATCATAACCAAAACCCCAAAATATCTTCACTTTACAGACCTTTATAAATCTTCCCAGTTTTTACCAAAACACTTTTTTGATCAGTAGCATCAGCCTAAAGTAATTCTGCATTTGGATGCCATGATGATTTTGCCCAGGCAGTAAAAAACTGACTGTGCTCATATGCATCTTTTAACACAAAATTCCCAATCTTTAAAAATAGACTGGGGAAAAGGGAAATAGAAGTTATAAAAGAAAGAAACAAAGGAAAAATTATAAATGATTTATGTCACTTAGCTTTTAAAAGTCTTTTCTGATAATTTTCCTCTGTGTCATTGTTTACAAAATCCTTCACCACACATCTTTTCCCCTGCTGGAACAATCTGGAAAAAAAAAATCTGTCTCATCACAGCCTTATCAGCCATCACTGATAATGTGCCCTGCTCCTTGCCTTCATGCCAAACACAACCTCAAAATGATTGTAAGGAAATGGCTGTGACCAGCCTGGCAAATAGGAATCCTGGCAGCAGTTGTGTGCGCAATGGCTGACCTTCAACAGAGCAGTGCGTGAAGCATATGTGCTGCCACAAAACAATATTCAGTAACCTTTCCAGTGCTGGCACTCCCCAATGCACACTGGACAGCATAATATCATTGCTGCCTTCAAAACAGACCAGTAAACCCTATGAAGATGGCAAGAAAGCAAAAGCCAGATGTGGCCAGACATCCCAATGTGTCCCCCAGTAAGTGGACCCTGCCAGCTGCCTGAGACAGAAGCCCCTCCTGAGGAACCCTTGAAGTCAGAAGCACTTCCAGGACCAATGAGCTAGACCATAGGAAATAAGGAACAGAGGATAATGGAGTCATTTATGTCGCCAAAGACCTCTAGGATAAATTAACAGGGTCAGTGAATCTGCTGCTTCCATGAAATAAATGAAGCCTTCCCTCTGTCTGTACTTTTGTGAGGGAAAAGTTCTGTTTTATAAATAGGCTTTCACCTATGCCCACACGGCATTGGAGGGCTCACCCTAACTGCCCTGGTACTGACAAATACTCGGACGTGTTTTTCAATCCTCTCAAAATCAATGAACTTTTGACTTGATGGGGCTTTCTTTTCAATAATTATTTCTTATGAACCTATTAGCAAGCTCTGATCACCTTTACATTAAATTGATTTTAAACCCCAATACCAGGTCATACACGTGGTTACTGGGATACTCAGTCTCAGGTTCAGCCAGCTAGGGCTGCTCCTCCACATAATTTTACTGGCTCTATACACCAATTCAACGAAGCTCTCAAATAAAACTTCAACATTTTATCTGGGTTACATTTGAAGAAGTTTCTCTTGCAATTTGGAGCTCCTGTAAACACATCACTGCATGGTCAACACTGTCCCCAGACATCCAAGCTGCACCACGCAGCACTTTGGGAACACGTCTTGAAAGCAAATGGTTACCTGGAAAGATCCAATCCCACCCATTTTCATGCAACTACACTTTTAACAGCAAATTGTGAAAAGGCACAGCTGAGCCTACAAGATTTCAGAGGAGATACCTAAGGAAATATATCACAAAAACCTTCAAGTTTACCAAGAAAAACCTGAAGCCTGAGTTACACAGAAGAAAAAAGAGAGAAAATTCACTACCAGAATAGAAGGAGCTGGAGACTAAACACACAGTTCTTTGCAAATAGTGTCTGCATAAATACATTCAGGTGTGGGACCACATACACACTGTGTGACAAGGCAACAAGTTTCCTGCCACTTAAGAACTTTTATCAGGACCTGCAGCTCTCCATCTGATGCAAAGAGCTGAAACAGAGATCAAGCTCCACAACTTCTTTGATGTTAGGATGAACTGTAGCCAGGACATTGAACAAACCTGGTAAAAGAACAATCCTTAATGCTTTGTGTTCAGTACATTAAGTTTATTAATCCAGCTATGGACTGTATAACAAGGAATTTGAGTGTTTCTGAGAAAACCCTGGCAATATTTAGGAACAAATGAAACTTTTAGTGGCCTTTTTCTGCCACTTTCACATCTGTGTCCATGCATGTCTGTATATATTCAAGGTATTATACTTGGATCAGTCTCCAGCTTTTGCCAAAAAAATACCAGAATAGTAATATCATCTTCTCCTTATTGATTAAAAAAAGATGCTATTAGCTTTCATCATCGTCCCTCTTCTTTTCAGAACCCACTGAACAGTAAATATTTCAAAGAGCTTAACCTTGCTTGTTCATTTTTTTCCCCCGCTTTGCATTGCATAGTTGCTTTGAAGCAGCTGTCCTCAAAGGATCAGATCTTTAGAGTTCTAATCCTGTTTCAGCTTCTCAGCAAGACTTCAGAGTTCTGTTAAAGATAACATGTTTTCTAGGCTGAGGCATCTGAACAAGGAACAAGCCTACAAATATATTAAGGAAGATGACACTTCTCATGGCCATGAAACGCCTTCAAGATGATAATTTCCATTAAGGTGAAAATTTAAAAAACCCCATGATTTAAACCAGCTGTTATTATACCACCAGAATCAAAGCACATTTAAGTAAGAAACTTCTACAACAGAAGGAAACAACTGGGATGTTTTAGGAATTAAGCTTTGTATAAAAAATACTCCAAAAAAGCAGGTCCCTTCCAATCCTTAACATTCTGCAATTCTGTGAAGGGGTCAAAGTATACTGTGTGATGGAAACCAAACATTCAGCATATCCCTTCCCTAAAATTTGGCAAAGGTTGCAAACAGCACAATCTTAGTTAGCAGATACAGCGTGCAAATACTCTCAGAGCAATCCTGTCCACAGGAAAGTATTAGCTGCTTACCTGTACTGTGCCAGGCAATTAAACACACATGTGCATGAGTGTGTGAGATGCAGAAATTATGACAGCAAGACCACAACATCATGACAAAATGCATTTCAAAATTTCAATGTTTCAAATATCAGCTGGGCTGACACCACTGATGCCTGTTAGTTAAATTGCTCTTTACCCCATTTCTGTTAAAGCTTGGTGACACTGTTTTCTGAAATAAAGTAGAATGAATCATAGGTAACGGTATTACAAGTATCATACACATAAGGTAAATTCCTTCTCTAAACACATACTCACACCTCTAACCCTACTGTATGTAGTTAAAGGTTTTCACAGGAGAAGGGACAACTTCCTGTGCTGGGGGCTCCAGAACTGGACACAGTACACCCAAGGGGGCCTCATGAGAGCAGAATAGAGGGGGAAGATCACCTCTCTCGACCTACTGGTCACGCTTCATTTGATGCAGCCCAGGACGCAGTTGGCTTTCAGGGCCACGTACAAACACTGCCGGATCATGTTGAGGTTTTCATTGACCAACACCCCTGAGTCCTTTTCACAGCTGCTCTAAATCTGTTCCCCACCCAGCCTGTATTTGTGCCTGGGATTGCCTCAACCTAGATGCAGGACCTTGCACTTGGTCTTGTTGAATCTCATGAGGTTGGCACTGGCCCAGCTCTTCAGACTGGCCACATCCCTCTGGATTGCCTCCCTTCCCTCCAGCGTGTCCACCACAACACACACCTTGGTGTCATCAGCAAACTTGCTGAGGGGGCACTCTGTGCCACTGTCTGTATTGCACACAAAGGCATGAAACAGCACTGGTCCCAGTACTGACTTTTGAGGGACACCACTCATCACTGCTCTCCATTTGTATTTTGAGCCATTGACCACAACTCTCTGAGTGAGGCCATCCAGCCAATTTTTATCCAGCAAGTGCTCCATTCATCAAGTCCATGTTTCTGCCGTTTGGTGACAAGGATGTTGCACAGGACACTGTCAAAGGCTTTACACACGTCCAGGTGTATTATGTTGCTTACTCTTTCCTTGTCAAACTATCACAGTATCACAGTACTGATGAGTCTGGAAAAGACCTTAAAGATCATCCAACCCAACCTAAAACCAACCAAGTAAACCTAAACATCTGACATCTAGATCATGCCACTCAGCACTTCATCCAAGCTAACCTTTAACACCTTCAAACGGCGACTCGATCACCTCCATGGGATCACTCTTTCAGTGAAAAAAACTCTTCCTAATGTCGTCTAAACCTCCCCAACCTCCTCTGATGGAGCTTAAGACTATAACCCCTGGTCCTGTCTCCAGTGTCCAGGAAGAAAAGACCAATCCCCACCTGACCATAACCACTGTCTCCTTTTAGGTAGTTATAGACAGCGATAAGGTCACCCCTGACCCTCTTCTTTTCCAGGCTAAACAGACACAGCTCCATCAGCCTCTCCTCGTAGGGGTTACCTTCCGGGCCCTTTACCAATGTATTTGCTCTTCTCTGCACTCATTCCAGCACCTCAACATCCTTCCTAAACTGAGGGGCCCAGAACTGAACACAGTACTCCAGGTGTGGTCTATCCAGTGCCGAATAGAGAAGGAGGATAACCTCCCTCTCCCTGCTGGCCACACTATTCCTGATACAGGCCAGGATGCCATTAGCCCTCTTNGCAAATTTGCTCATGATGGATTCCAACCCATCATCAATATCATCAATGAAGATGTTGAATAGGACTGGACTTAACATCGGGCCTTGGGGGTCACCACTAATAATGGGTCGCCAACTAGATGCGACACCATTAACCACCACTCTCTGGGCTAGTCCATCCAACCAGTTCCTGTCCCAGCACAGTATATTCCTGTCAAAGCCCCTTGCTGCCATCTTAGCCAGGAGTAGATCATGAGAGACTGTGTCGAATGCTTTACTAAAATCCAGGTACACTACATCCACAGCCTTCCTCTCATCGACCAGTCGAATCATAAAAGGAGATCAGGTTAGTCAGGCAAGACCTCCCCTGCCTAAACCCATGTTGACTGGGCTTAATCTCTTGGCCATGATGCAGTTGTTGCATGATAGCACTCAGCACTAACCGTTCCATAGCCGCATTTCTCAGCTGCTTTATATGAAGTTTGCTACTAATAACTAGACAGATGCAAATTATTAAGGAACACCAATAGGCGGTTCTAGGATAACCACTGTCATATCATAACCTCTTGGACACATGGAGAGGAATGGTGTCCTCACAGCTTTCAACTATGTCCTTGTTTTTTGCCTCTGAGGAAAACATACCCATCAACAAAATGTGTTCCTTTTCATTATCTTGTGTAGAAGAGCTGCTTTATTTTATTTTTTTAATGAAGAACTGATTCTGTAAAGATCCTTTACCCCTCTCCTCCACCCAAACTAAACAAAGTAATTCAATTAGGTGGGGGAACACCACGGCCTTAATTAAAGACTCCCCACTCATTCACTGTAAACAGAAGAACAGAGAATTTCTACAAATCTAAGACAGAGTTTGGGTTTTGTTTAGGAAGCATTGCTATATTTGATGTCTTCAAACATGAGTGGTTTCCATAACGCAGACTTTATACTAAACTACCAGTTCAGGTTTCAAGCAAAGTCTATTGTTTCTAGAATGTTCTTCCTCCCAAACTTCCA
Source organism: Upupa epops (assembly GCA_013397515.1). Lineage (NCBI taxonomy): Eukaryota > Metazoa > Chordata > Aves > Bucerotiformes > Upupidae > Upupa > Upupa epops. Next base: position 99,909 of record VZRI01006014.1, read on the forward strand.
AATCTCCATTTGGTCCTGATTATATTCTATTGAGAACAGGCATGAACAAAATTTGTTGAACACAAAGGTAATGCAATTATAGGATCTGTCACTTTGATCTGGTTGTGTCACACAAACCACAGAGTGCAATGTAAATCTGAAGATAAGCAGCTCATACAGTGCTGAAACATTGTGCATTTTCAGCATTTCCTTAGACTTGAGTGGGCTATGGAGAGAAAACAGCACCATGAAGAGGACAGATAGATCTGCCTGTAAGAAACAACATTGCCGGTGGGAGGAACATTCACACAAATCAAGGCTCTACTGAGTTCCTATAAAGTAAATATATCCTTTGGAAATACAATAAACAGAAATGTTTCACAAACTAGGAGTTGATCTGAGCAAGTGCAGATCAAACAGAACTCAATCCTCCTAAGTTACAGAATCTATTACACTGCAGCAGTATCTTTAGACACCTTATGTCACCAGATGTGAAAAACATGGCTTGTTTAGGAAGGAGGAATGGGAATCAAAATACTGTTAAAATTACTCCAGCTAAATCAGAGAGAATGTGCTCTTTTGAATGGCTCTGTCCCCATGATATGAATAGAAAGCAAAGAGAATGTTCTCCTCAAAAGCACGTAAAATACCCTGATAAGCATAAGTAAAACTGATGGACATAATTTATAAATTAGGTAAAAGTCCCCACAGAACTGAGGATTATGAGATCAATAGACAGCTGACCACAGGTAGTAATAATGTCTGTTTTCTTTCTGGAACTATTTCTGGTGTAATAGATGTAATTGTATGTGATAGGAAAAAAACATAGACAAAATATCTTTGGAAATACCAAAGATAAAATGCTTTAAAAATGCTCTCTAGTGTGATTATCATTGGCAAATTGTCTTTATTTGGTTTTATACTGAAGGTAAGAGTGTGGCAAGTGTGAAAGCAAGAACTATGTAAGAGCATTTGTGGAATGGAAGGGATGTCCAGAACCCCTGAGGTCTCTCTATGCCACCTTTCCTCTTCCAAAGAGCTTTTGAAAAAAGTAAGTACTTTCATGTTTTCCTAATATTACCTTTGACATTATCACACAAATTAGAACACAATCCCATTGCTACAGAGACCAGATAAACAGACTTCAGTTACTAGCCTCTAAACCTTCATCAAAAGGTTTGTAATCCCATTGACAAAAATCACCCTGGCAGTCTTCCTCCATACCCCAAATCTACCCAGTTCCTTACTTCCCGTCAGCAAAGAAGTGAGATGGATCTTTACAAAACAGAGATATCCAAAAAGGGCTACTGTGGCATCCATCAGAAAGTAGAGCACAGCTAAGGTGAGTCCTGATAAATTAAAACCTACAACCAAGGAAAGTGTCGCTGTAGCCCATAGTCAAGTTGTGTTTACACAGCAATTTTATCCAGCTCATCAGTTTGAGGCCTATGTGATCTCTATTTCAGATAATCCATTGTGTAGCTACATTTTGTCATCTCCTCAATTATTTCCATATCATAGCACCATTAACATGTCAAATTATAAAGACCTCATTGTTCTAATTGTTTTTCTGAGTTGGCTAGTCTAGAACATTTGCTTAAAGAATTTTTATGTTTTTAAACATTCTAATTGCAACTAGACAAGTTCCCGAAATTAATCTGAAAAAACTTCTCACACACTGCCTTTGTGATTTTGCTAGAATTTACAATCTTATTAAAATTAAATGTTTCTTAATCCACACTCATTCTCTTAAATGCATTAAAATTATTGAAAGAAGACAAGCTAATTTTTTTCACTCCATCTACTAGGAGGGCTTTTTACTATTCAATAGTAGTGTAGATATATATATTGTTCATTCAAAATTGAGAAAATTGATGGCAAGTAATTAACAGCTCAAATTAAGCTTTGCTATCACCCTGAAAAGTAAAGATTATCAGGATATGCTACTTAGCTGGCAAAGTATCAGGGAAGAACATCTAGCAAAGGCATTCAGAAAAAAATATTTATTTATTGCAATTGAGCAGTTGCTATGTGCTGCAAGACTCCAGCTCCCCTGGTCAGAATCTCTGATTTAGGGAACAGTAGCTATTTCTTTCCTCTTCAGTGGAAGACAAAGAAGAGCCAAAGAGTATGTACAATTTTGTGCATGTTTCTGTAACTTTTGTTTGAATTTTCCATAGCAGCTTTCCACTCCACACAGCTGCTTTGGGCAAAGCCTGTACATACACAGTTTCTACAGTAATTTACTTAAATAAAGTTGATAATGGGCATAAATATTGGAAGAGTTAAGAAAACATCAGCAATAGTTCTGGGATGCTTATTTCTCTCTAGAATTTCCCATATTACCAAAACTCTGAGGATACAAATGTAGCTGCCAGGACACAAACAGAAACTGCTGGGAGCTGCTGTACTTCAAGACCAAAAACCAAGAGCAGGGACAAAGTTCTCATGCAATCTCCTACTGACAGGAAGGGAAAGGCCATATTTCCTCTATGGTCCTTTGTTGTCTGAGACTGGAACTTCTACCTATATACCATGACACTTTTTAAATGCATTTCTCTCTTCTCAATTTATTTTTTCAATATGTTACATATGTTTATAACAGAAAATATGAGCTACACAGTATAGTTTTCCAGATCCTCATTTGGTACTTCACTGACAGACCAGTTAAGACCATTGAACTTTTATTCCAATGACTAATAGAAACAATGCTGTTTACAATAGGGCTGTACTGTGGATGCTGCCAGACTACTCTCACACAGTAGAAGAAAATGTGGCAGGCAGTGACACACCACTGGCTTTTACCCATGCTGTTTCAGCTCACTTATGTTTACGCTGCTCTACAGAAAGCAGGATCCAGTGGATATGTGTTAAATATGTCAGTCTATCTGTGCAGTGAGAATTTCCTCTAGAAGAGAAAAAGTTGAGTTAGTGCCTAGAGGAGGCCAGAAGACAATTGACACTGGGAGAGAGCCGTGGCCATGGCAGAAAACATGAAGTGAGCCAAAAGGATGGTGTAAATGCACCAATGAAAGGTGTGTTGCATACTCATATGTGTACATCACCCTACAAGTTTTTGAAAGGAGATCAATAACGTCAAAAATCCTTTGTAATCTCATCACCATGTGGGCACTCACTGCTCCAGCACACACTACCCGGGGTTAAAGTGAGAGAAGTAACGAGATAGGAACCTTTTCCATCTGCTTTCATTTTGCTTATTTCCTATGCCAACAGTATATTGTGCACACTGTGGTCTGCTGTTCTCTCTCCACATGTTCTCCCGCAGTTCTGTGGTTCTTTCATCCAGAGATAGAGAAGAAAAACAGCAGAAATCATTGACCTGATGATATACAACAGGAATTTGAATGGCATCACACTAGGCCAAGCGATTACTTTTTTGTCTGCCTGCCTTTAAATCAACAGCTTCTTCTTTTTTTTTTTTATTTCACATCACAATGTCTCTTCTTAAGTTATATTTTTCTCTGACAGGCTTTCTTTCTTATGATTTAAATAACACACTTGTTCACAATATTTAAGGTATTCATTGCCAATACAAATGTGATGTAAAACATTTTCCTTTCCTGTTTTTCTTTCTGAGGCCCTCCATGCTGTTTAAGTCTGACCACAGAGGCAGTCTAGCAGCTGACACAACTGCACTTACAAACCAGCAAGAATCTGTTCTCACTGGATCACTGCTCAAACCACTGTTTACTTTGGCACCAGTAGATATGGTCTGTGTCTGCTAACATCAGCTACTAACTGTGATCAATAAATGGACACCAAAGTTCTGTCACAGAAGCTTTCCCTCTGTTACATGCTGCTGAGGTATTGATTTGTATTCTACATGTGTAGCCACATCATCAAACAGTATACATACCACAACGATGCAATTACTGAAACCAAGAGCTACATCTTCATTTGTGTAGTGGGTTGGGAGAATAAATATAATAGACTCGTGACAACCTTACCCAACCAATATTATCAGTTGTATTTCCCCATTTTGAGCCTAAGGGAAACGTCCACATAAAATCCTATCTAAGCAATATCTTGAGTACAAGAAAAGTTTTTAAAAATCACAGCATTATAATAACTCTTCTGTTCAAAAGCTGGTTAGCAAACTTACTGAGGAGGTTCAGAATTTCAATAACAACAAATTCTCTGTCTCATTTAATGAGATCGTTTAATGAAGTCAGTTCAATTACAGTTTTATGAAGACTTCCTCCAGTCACTTTAATTGCTCTTTCCCATTCTAATTAAACTTTTGAATGCCAGTCTAGCTTGCACTACGCCCTTTAAGTGTGATCCAATTACCCAGAGTAACAGCATAACACACAGCAAACGAGCTTCATCTACACCGTACATGATCCCTCTGAGGAACATATTGCATACAGCATGTCGTAGGCACCCGCATGGGCCAGCCTGGTGACTGATGAGATATCGCATGCATGCTCTGTTTTGTAAAGAACTTTGCTCTGTGGTCTTAGCAGACATTTTCTTCTTTAATTAAATTATTAAATGGAAAGAGGTAACATTCATAATTTCAAGTAATATATTTCACAATCAGCTAGTAATAGGAAGATCCATCACAGACTGCTCCCTTTTCTCTCACCACAATAAGCTGAAAATCCTCTCTGATTACCTTAATGCAATACATTCTGAGCATCAAAACAACCCAGTTCCAAGCTGCCTTTTAGGGACAAGATTTTGGCTAAAATCTCTGAGGAAGCAGCAGAACTGATTCCACAGTGGAGAGATGAGATGCCTTTTGAAAAGAAGCTAAAGATGTTATTGTAGATAGGATGCAACTAATAATGTTGAGGTAGATGCCAGCAAACCTAGATCACTTAAGAGAATAAAGTTAAGATTTTGCAGTCTAATTTCCGTAAGTATTTGAAGAGAAGTGAGTCTTTCCTTATGTAATTTTTCCTGCAGAAGCTCTTGTGGCATTTTTAGGGTTGGAGCACAAAATGGAGAAAAGTAGCTTTTGGTGAGAATTCCATCTGATCTCATAAGAATACAGTGGCAAACTTTCTGGTGAGGCGTGCATGCCTTCCAGTTAGTTTACAGCACTGGGACAGCTGGTGGCAGGCATCAGGGTTTGTAGTGGGAGGGTTTATATGAAGTCTTGAAGGATTTTTTTTAAGTTTCTTCTGAAACTGCTTTAATTTTTCATGTCCTGGACCAGGCTCTCGATTATGCAATATGGTTTATGCATGAAGATTCATTCAACCAGCTGTATAATTCATTTGTGTTTTCAAGGTTTATGTAGTCTTAAAAAATTCAAAAGAGTAGAAACAACATTGTTACCACATACTGCTTCTGAAGTTGTTTCTTTGGAGTAATAGCAGTAATTCCCCCAGAAGGAAATACGTATATGATTTATGATCTCCCCCACAGACTGGGTTTTGGCTACAGTTTTAGAAATACCCTCTTAACTTCATGGAAATCAGGAAAGTTTTTTGATTCCAGTCTACTTTTGCAGTATAGAACAGGTAGCAGAAGTTCATTATCTGAATGGCCTGGCTTCATAGCTGTTGTGGTTTTGTATGCTGTTTACCCACATAAAATAAGCAGCCAGGCAGACGTCATTGCAGGAAATTGCTTTACTGATTAATAATGGCAATTAATACTCTAAATACAGTAAAACTGCAGGGCCACGAGCAGCATTTGAAGAAGCTGTTCTTCCCAGGGATCACCGACTCGTGGGGTTGAGGTGTGACACGTGTTGACTTACAAATTTCACCAATTTGCAGCTTCTGTTTAAAGCATATTGAGACTGAAGGGTTTTTAGGGAGTTTGTGTTCTGCAGCCATCCTTGTTACTTTCTTCCCTTTTGTAATCTACTAATATGCTTTATGAGCAATAGCTGTGCACAGATGGTAGATAATATTGGGAAGATAATGTTTCCTGCAAACTTTCTTCTAGAGAAATTTAATTCTGAGTGCAGAGAAGTCTGAACCAGAACAAGGTATGTCATGGTCAGGGGTGTGTTATGATTACAAAGATTTTCCTGTTATGGGACACTTGACAAGAACCAGAGGAGGTATGTGAGAAACCAAACATACACAGCAAGATTGTTTATATCTCCAGAACTGCTCCCCTCTGCCTACACAGAAATCTCCAGATACTGAATGTTTATTCTTCTCCATCTTTCTACGTAGCGTAATCCAAGATGGCTTTTGGCAATTGTCTTTTTATGGTGCAAATGTTTTACTCTGTTTGCTGTATGACAAGTTTCCCCTACCAAACAGTTGTCTTACGTCTGTGCAATCTTTGCCCTGTTTCAGTTGGGAATTAAGGGAACAGATCTACTACATATATAGATACTCTCATACCTACCAGCAACATTTTTCTGTTACACTGCAGAGAAACTCAGTGTCTTGGAATAGTCATTTAATCTTGTGCTCCAACCCTAAAAATGTCACAAGAGCTTCTGCAGGAAAAATTACATAAGGAAAGACTCACTTCTCTTCAAATACTTATGGAAATTAGACTGCAAAATATATTTAGCATTCAACCATGAACAATGAGTTCAAAGTCAGAAGCAATAGTGCATGGCATGTTTTACACTTACAAAGCCTTCAAGTGCTTCCAGACCAACAGCACTGCAGGAAAGATCCTAATCTGACATAATTACTATAATTTTAGAAAATAACCTAAGTTCTGAAAGCAATTCACTGGTGTCCAGATACAATATAAATTACTCCGATGTAAACTTCTACCAGAGCATGGAACCCCTGGTGAATAGACTGATGGGGGCGACAGCTGCAGCTTCCCAGGGCAGCAAGAAGGTACAAGCAAACACCAACACCATCACTTGCAATCCTCAGGGCTTTCTCTAAACCACAGAACAGCAATGACAGACACAGCAGAAACACAGGCAAGGATGACACTGCTTATTTGTCCTCAAGACTCTACTTGGTTCCCAGAAAAGGCAGCTTAGATTCTGCCCAAATGAGGGCTGAGCTTCTGACTGAGCTGAGACTCCTGTTTCAACATAGATCATCAGCATTCTCTAAGTGCATGGGCCACAACTTCAGTGTGACTGGAATGCACTAAACCCATACCACTGACACCCTTAAAGATACTGTTAACAAATGGAGATGTCTGCTTTTAAAGCAACTTGATTGAAATACGAGGGTTTAGTTTGGATTTGCCCAAAGTAAATAAAAATATTTCAGTAGAATTAGATGGGTTCCCATGAGAAAATACAGTTTTAATGGAATTTTCCTTTTCATTGTAGATAAACTGGCAGAAGATTCCTAATAAAATATAAACTTCACAATGACTGGAAGTGAAAATGCGGCCTGGATAATCCACTTTGCTAATCTCATTTTATGAAACAGTATGAGAAATGGGAATTTGAGTCTAAAAATTAACAATGTGTGTAAGAAATAGTACAACTACTGCTCTTTCACTAATGCAAATATGAAATAAGGAATACATGCAACTGAAAGGGATAGAAGATGCTGCCTCATTAACATGTGTTGCATAGGAGAGGGAAGACACAGCTTAAGCTTGGTTACAAAAGTCTGATCTATCCTGACCCCACATGAGAAACAAACACAGGATATCACACACAGCTTCCCCTAACTCACTCACAAGAAACAGGTAAGTGGGGCAACAGCCCCAAAACTGGTCTGCCCAAGATATTTCCAGAGGGCTTTTGGGGAAATTGAGGCTTTCCCTGATGAACCCTAGATACAATTTTCTTAGAAATCATTAAGCACTTGGCAGAAGGGAGAGCCAATGCACAGCAGACCTGCAATATTCTACACAGGGTCCAGTAGGAATTCTGCTACCCACCCCATCACCTAAGCGACTGTTCAGACTGGATGCATCTTCTGCAATGCTTGCTGGGCATTTTGTTGCCCTGCCAACTTTTTAAAAACATCCAGAGCTAATCAAACTTTTTTTGTTTGTTTTTGGCTGCTGCTTCCTTATCAAAACTTTACAAAACTCAAATTTCAGTCTCATGAGCCCTGCAGCTGTAAATTAATTGAATAAAATTTACAAGCATCATACAGAGATAAAGCGTTTTCAAGGCTTTTCCCTGTTCAGTTGACTTAGCTGTTTGGCGTGACAGTTTTGCTTGACATGACTTTGGAGCCTTTGGAAACCTTCCTAATCCCACTCTCCAGGCCTTGTGCCTATTCATGGAACCATGTTAACCCAAATCCAGAAAATTAATAGATCTCAAATGGTTTTAAGCCCTCAGAAACATCATGTGGTACATATTTCACCTGCTTTATATTGCAGGCATCTTGTTGCACAGAGTAACTCTTACTTGAGAAACCTGAGTAGAAACCAATGTAGTCCCCACAGTTATTAACATTTAATAAAATCTCATTTAAGATTATTGTGGGCTGAAGCAAAATTGCATTTCCAGCAGCTATTCTGAAGTCATCTGCTTGTGTTCCAGTGCAGTATTTCCCTGTCAGTGATCAAATAAAATCTGTTCAGAAGAATCACTGGATTATTTCTTCGGCATAAAAATGCAAAAAATCCCTCCTCGCGTACTCACCCTTCAGAGCCCTGGTCCTCAACATCTCTGCTAATATTTCTGATTAGACCACAATGCACCACTTCTCTGAGACACATCATGCTGGAAACGATCTAAAGAGGATTTCTGACATTCTGGAGTGGGACTACCTGACTGTACAGTAAAGGAGTTTTCTTACAGGTTCTATCTGCCAAGTGTTTTGAAAATAACAGTTAAGTAATAATCTTTAGGGGCTATTTCTACAACAGACTTTATGAACTCATCTCAACATTAAATCTAGGCAGCACCTCTGAGTCATTCTTACTGGAGCTTGCAGGAGAAGCACATTGCAATAAATGCCCAGGTTGTAAAGAAAAGTTCCATTCCGTGTAAGCATGAACTAAAAAGGTGTCATATAATACGTATGTGTATAGCTGAATGAAGCTTCAACAAAGTTTAATTAATACCAGTAATATTAACTCACACTAAGTTTTCCTTCGCAATTTGTGTGTACAATTAACTACCAACAATATAATGTTAAAATGTCAAAAGACAGGAACACTACTGATTTAAATGGGCAAAATCTTTTCCAAAGGTATCAGATGTGTAATAAAGAATGGGCCAGCTATTCCCAATAGTGATACACCAAAAGAGATTTTCACAAGACTTTCTTGTGTGCAGCAAGCTTATACAATTCAAAGCCAAGTCCGTAACACAAATCAAAACGGGAATGTATCAAGGCACACAGCAGATGGAGACAATACAAAGTATTAATAATGTTTTGGCAGAACCAGGTCATTATTTGCATCAGGCCTCTAAATCCACAGCCATGATGACATCACCAAACTCCAAGCAGAATTTGTAAATATTTTTCAAAAATCAGATCAGAGCTCTTGAATGACACAAAGAAATATAGAAAAATAAAGTGTTTTCAGCTCATTCTATTCAGGACTATAACTGTCAAATATTTGATTGGTCATATTTAAGCAATCAAAACAAATTTTAGACTTAACGGAAAAAAAATTTCAAAGGCACACAGTATTTCCAACACTATCCCCACAGCAGGAAAACAGAATTTGGGCACATTACTCATTACTTCAATTTTTGCTTTTGCGTGAATCAGCTATGCCTTTGAGACCAAGTATCTGAAATGCTTGAGATTTATTCTGGGAAGGGAAAAAGAAAAACCTATTTAAACTTTGAGTCAGTGATACAATAACACCCTTGGTGGAACTGACCACACAGAACACACAGTCACTGAACAATAGATACCAGTGCTGGAGCTGCCATGGGGAATATTGCACCTATTTTACTCATTTAGTTCCTGGTATAATAAACAGGGAGCAAATAAAAAGTTAATTGAACATGGGGCAAGTTTTAAAATCTAATATTAAAGTCAATTGATGTACAAATCCCTATTTTCTGGCTGTTCCTTTTAGATACTGCTTTGCTGGTTCCTGGAAAAAATTAATCATGTGCCTACTGCTTAATTTGTGCAGTTGTAACCTTTGTCATAGAATCACTAAGGTTGCAAGAGATCTCCAAGGTCATGAATTTCCAACGGTCAACACAATACCACCATGACCACTAAATCATGACACAGTCAAGTAGCTAAATCCACCTTAACTAACATTTCCCGCACTCACGAAACTGAAATACCTCTTGATATTCATAGGGGGAAATGTTAGGAAAGGAAGGCTCATTAAAGTTGGAAAGGACCTCTATGAGCATCAACTCCAGCCTTCCACCCAACATCTCCAAGGCCACTATATCACAGTATCACAGTCTCACAGTACTGATGAGGCTGGAAAAGACCTTAAAGATCATCCAGTCCAACCTAAAACCAACCAAGTGAACCTAAACATCTGACATCTAGATCATGCCACTCAACACTTCATCCAGCCTAACCTTAAACACCTCCAGAGACGGTGACCCAACCACCTCCGTGGGCAGCCCATTCCAAAACCGGATCACTCTTTCAGTAAAAAACCTTTTCCTAATGTCAAGTCTAATACTTTGTCCCAAACTCGTCGCCTTTTGAACAACTGCAGGGATGGTGACTCCATCACTTCCCTGGGCAGCTTGTTCCAATGTCTAATCACTCTTTCACTAAAATTTTTTCATAATGTCCAATCTGCACTTCCCTGGCACAACATGTGGCCATTTCCTCGTGCTCTGTCATCTGTTATTTCAGAGAAGAGACCAACACCAACCTCCATACAATGTCCCTTCAGGCAGCTGTACAACACCAGAGACGCTTACCTTCACTGCTGTCTGCTTAACATTATTGCCATTTTTAGCAGTGGGGCTTTCAGTGGCTTTGGGTGTTTCACACACAGACTGCCTGTACTGCAGACATGGCACTGCTGGAGCCCAGGGTAGCCTTAGTAAGGAATAAAATCTCAGTATTGATTATAGCTAAAATACAATAAGGTCACAAAGTTAAAAAGCCAAACAACCTTAATGCAAGCAGCAAAACATGTTTTTACTAGACTTTTCAAAGGTTTTGAGCTTTCTGAGCTTTGATCCAATCATTTAATAAGGATTATGCCCCATTACATACTGGATCAACATCACTCGAAGAGCAAACTTCATTACTCAGGCATTCAATCCCAATTATTTGTGTCATTGTTCTGATAGCAAATTTATAAGCCAAACGAACTGAAAGGCAGGAACTCTGCTGTCATTTCCATGGCAGTACTGGGGAAAATACTGAGGCAGGCTATAGATCTTGTTTATCATCTCCTTACCTATCACTAGATTGAAAGTCAGAAATCCTGTCAAACTAAAATTAGTCTGTAAACAGCGTTATATTAACTGGCTGACAGATTCTGCTGTTCATTTATCAATAAGTTTGGGAAAAAAATGCTGAGTTTCTTTCTGATCTTCTACTAGTCTTACTTGTAAACTCTTGGAAAGATCTTGGAAGAAAAGACCTCCAAATGTTTTAAACCTCCAAAACTTTAAATTAAAAAATTGAATAGGATAAATTTTAAAGTGTGTAGGTTTGCATAGTATGAAAACTCTCAGACCTTAATAATTATTTTTTCAACACATGGTTCTTACCTGCGTTTTCTCAGCAGATTTATCATTGCTGTTTGTTATTGACAATACCTGGTTGCCCCTTTGCAAAAGAGCAGTGATTTGGAGGAATGACCACAGGTTACAAGCTTTTCTGGAGAAGACACTGCTCATTTTCTCTTGATTTATTTTTATTCACAACAGGAGCACAAACTGAAATAATTTAAAGAGGAAACTACAAACAGTTGCCAAACCATGTAGGGATAATTCCAACAGATGGAATCACTTTGAGCAGGCAGGGGTCAGAAATCTCTTTCCAACCTCAGCAAAGGTTGGAAGGCACCATTTGCAGTACCTTCACGTGATCTGTGTCAAAGACATGGTCCTGGATGTACAAATGTTCACTCAAAACACAGCAGTTTTTTTCCTTTATCTCTTGTTCTGAGGACAGAAAGCACAAAACCAAAAGACCAGGTAAAACAAAGTTTTAAAAACTATGTATTAGGATGGCTTATTTTTATATCTGTCTGAATGAAAACAAATAAAAGAGTAAACCAGCAAATGTACTCAGAGCAGCAATGTAATCCATGAGCACTTACATACAACTTAGTCTGTGCTCTGACCTTCAGAGGGTAAACACCAACTCCCAGCTTTGTCTCCACACCTTTAGAAATTGTACTGCAGGTACCTAATACGTATTTTATTCACTATCTTTTGGCCATCCAAGCACCACAAAGAGAACTGGCCTTCAAGCAGTGACAAATAACATTCATTTCAGATTGTCAAATGACTTACTAGTGAAATAAAAACACTGACAGTTTCAAAAAACTAAACTAGAAATGAGATCTGCCTTTGGGATGACAAGGGAGCAAGAGGATAAAATTGCCTATATCCACCCCAAAGTGTCATTCTCCAGTCCAAGATACAGCAAGAACATCTAATACTTGGTTAAAAAACAAGAAAGGTAACACATTCTGATAGAACTGCGGATACTGCCAGAGGTGGTGTGTGTTCAGAGGATCAAGGTCTCCTGCAAATCCAGTGACAAATTATCACCTCTTTAATTATTGAGGTCTGTGCAAATTATGAAAAGGCATGCAAATATAATTAGGCAGGCCAGCCTTTTAATGAAGTAACAAGAAACGTTATAGGTAGTCAGTCACTGCTACCAGCAACACTTCAAGCCTCCTTATTAAAAAAATCATTTGCAAAGTCAATTTTTTTCAGGTGTTGAAAAATACATGTAGAATACAAGTTCAGTTATGATTTCTGCTCATTTTAAGCCTTCTCCTTACACCAGAAAAATATTAAATAGTGTTCCAATTCATTAGTCTCTTGAATGTGAAGTTAATCTAAGGTCATGGTTCTTACAGGTACACACCATATGAGCTCCAGTCACTGACACTTGCTGATAACATCTCTCCCTTCTTCGTCTGTGTCCTCAAGTCCTCTTTTTGTAAATAATTCAGAAAAACAACAACAAAACACTGTTATTATGTCAAGCAGGATAAACAATCATGAAGTAAAAACCATGAAATTCCTCTACTCCTGTTCACACCCACAGGTGAAACGTTGTCCCCAGATAACCAACCAGACAAGATGGGGGGGATCAGTTCTACAGTTTAAGAACATCATCACTGAATCCTGTGCAAATTCTTTGCAATTAATGCAGTATTTGCAAATGGTTTGGAGTCACTTAATTAGAAATCTAAACAGTAAGAATTAAATAGTACCTGTTGTGGGTATCTGATAATTTCATTGCCATTTGTAGATCCATGTATTGATTTGCTATTTGTACAGTTTGATAGGTCATGGATGAATCATAGAATCATCGCTGGAAAAGACCTCCAGGATCATCAATCCAGCCCTCATCCTGACATCCCCCAACTGCTAGACCATGACCTCAAGTGCTCTATCTACTCATCTTTTAAACACCTCCAGTGATGGTGATTCCACTACCTCTCTGGGCAGCTCATTCTAGTGTCCAACCTCTCTCAGCAAAGAACTTCTTTCTAATATCCAACCTATTGGATAAACCTCCCCTGATGCAACTTGAGGCCATTTCCCAATGTCCTATCATTAGTAATTTGGAAGAAGAGATCAGCACTAGCCTTGCTACAGCCCCCTTTAAGATAAGGTCTCATTTCATCCAGCCTCCTCACCTCTAGACTAAGTAACCCAGTTCCCCCAGCTGCAATACATATGGTCTGTTTTTCAGACCTCTCACCAGCCTCATTGCTCTTCTCTGGATCCACTCCAGCACCTCAATATCCTTCTTATATTGTGGCACGCAAAACGGGACACTGTAGGCAATGTGCAGTCTCACAAGTGCAGAGTACAGGGGCACAATCACCTCCCTGCTCCTGCTGATTACACTGCTCCTGATACAGGCCAGGATGCCGTTGGTCTTCTTGGCCACTGGCTCATGTTCAGCTGGCTGTCAACCAACAACCCCAGGTCCTTTCCTGCCAGGCAGCTCTCCAGCCAGTCTTCCCCAAGTCTGTAGTGCTGCTGGGGGTTGTTTTGATCGAAGTGCATGACCTGGCAGTTGGCTGTGTTAAACCTCATCCCACTGGCCTTAGCCCATTGCTCCAGCCTGTACAAATCCCTCTGCAGCCTCTCCCTACCCTCAAGTAGATCAACAGTGCCACTCAGTTTCATGTCATCTGCAAATTTACTGAGGGTGCATTCAGTCCCCTCATCCAGGTCATTGATGAAGATGTTAAACAAGATTAGTCCCGAAAGTGAGCCCTGAGGCAACACTGCTTCTGATCTCACCGGGTGGATTTAATCCCTTCACCACAACTCTCTGAGCTCAGCCATTCAGCCATTTTACCCAGGCAGGAGTCTACCTGTCTAAACCATGAGCTGCCAGCTTCTCCAACAGAATCCTATGGGAAGTGGTGAAGATGAAGAGGAGGGCACTGTGAATACTGACAACTGTTCAGGTCTAGCATGGTGCAGCACAAGAGGTTGCTGAATTTAGACACATTACCAACTCCTAGAAAAACTTAGTTTAATCTTCTAACTTCTTAAATAACTGCCTTACAATCACTACATTAACAGTTTAATAATTAATGGAGTTCTAAGTAAAATTGTAACTGGAGCTAAAATTCTATCCTTGGATGAAACAAGAGAAGACAGCTCTTAAAACAGTTAACAGAAAAATCCTGAAGTATCATTTTACTATCAAAGTTGTATATGCAGTATACTAATTACTCATAGATGATGAAAGCTTTTAAAAATGCATTTTGAAATTACATCATGCCTGACAGAATTGGAAATTCCTAGAGTTGTTAAATCAAGTACGACTTGGTAATAATCCATAAATTAATTATAGATTTAAAATTGTCAGCTTTGAGTAATAATAAGTAGGCACTAATGAAGATCCCTAAACATTACATAATCCTCAATAAAAATCCCACATTATCGTAAGCTTATTAACCTCCCCCAAAAATAAACATGTAAGTGTTGGCATTAGTGAAATAAATGCTTATTGACTTTAACAGCACACAGATTTGAGCCATCATTTTTACAGATCTAGAAACCCTGAACATCATATAAATTATGAGACTTTAAAGGACTCTAAAACTAATTTGAGAACAGTAAAAGAGAGCTTTCAGTGACAACTTCAAAGAGACTATCTTAGCTAATGAGAAAGAAAGGAAGGGCATATCTGTCTTTTTATATACAGCTGAAACCTGTAAAATACACTGAAAGTAAAAGAAGAGCAAAAAATAAAGTCAGTAACAAAATATCCACAGCATGCAGACAGCAACCCTTTCAGTAATGGTTTCTTAGGCCAGCTGAGCTGATTTCCTCCACTACATTATGTTGCTATTATCTAGACATGGTTCTGATAGGAGACATGTAGATTTAAGAAAAAACCCTCACATTATCAAATTTTAAAATACTTTTTTAAAGACATTTAATTTGGTAAATAATTTAGCTCAATATGAAAAAAACCAAACAAAAACCAAAACCAAACAGTTAGAAAATCCTCATATAGCTGTGAGGAAGTTTGAAACCACAGTATACTAACCTTTCACAGTGGCACACAGACCCAAATACTATATCAACATACTGTATTATTCTTGAGTAAAATAGATTGAGCAGCCACTGGCTTATGTCTCTGACAAAGTAAGATAAATATAACCTGAGCAAAGACATCCCCAGTCTGAGCCTGGGACAATGTAATTGCCCACAGCGTAAACAGCCCCACACACATGGGGAAACCTAAACCAGACCATAAACTGCCTTTCCACAAGGACCCTTTGCAATGCAATGAGGACTTGAGGGACTTGGTATGTGCTCTAAGAAAATGCCAAGTTTCTCACTTCTTGAGCAACTGCAATACTTTTGCAAACCTATGGAATGTTCTCTCAAACTGTTTCCGTTAGTGAGCAGTACATGACGTACAGCAAATACATTACATACCTCTAATTGTAATTGTTATGCTATTTTACTAATGGTGCTTCAATGCAAACCCTCACAGCATCTCAGAAACACATGGAAAAGATAGGGAAGTTGTTTCCAGGGAACACAGGATTCATTCAGAGCAGCTCAAACAACAGCAGTATTGGCTGCATTAGTCCTCATGAGGGAAAAGAGGAGGTTCAAACTGGAAACACCCTTTGGAAGAGGAATCAGAACAATTCCCCACTAAAAGAGATCAACATACACAACGAAAAAAAACCCAGATTTACTTCCCTACAATGCTGAAATGTATTTGCAGAAAAACGGGCATTGCGAGCCAGTCACATGGGATGTAAGCATGACTTATTCTGGGATGGCTGAAACTGAAACTAACTGTGTTCCCAAGGGAAGAAGAACTAAACCGCATGTTAGCAAAAACAGGACCTTGTGTGCATTCCTCAGATAGCGAGGAACCAATTATAACGTGATCGCTCAGCGGGTGCTTTAGCAAGGCTTCCAATCAGCAAATGCGTGAACACGTGTAGAGACAGTAAAACTGTATATAAAAGGCAGCTTTAGCACAATAGAGTGCCTTCACTTTGATTCACATTGGATCGTGTGGAGTTCAGCTTTACTTCTCCTCACTGCAATAATTAGTGTAACATGCACGTACCCCTTGCTACAATAATGAAAAAAAAACCCACAGCACTTGCTTTTCCCCCCTTGGAAACAGAAATACTTTACATCTCTTTATAATTATGGAAATACTATCTCAGGATCAAAAATAAAGATCTTTTACAATTTCATTTTTATTGTTTTATTTGTTAGTTTTTTATTGTTTGTTTCCAAGCAGTAGAATCTGTGACTGATGTAGCTGCTACACAACAGCTGCTCGCCCTCGCGAGACCCTCTTTGCTATTGCGATCCACAGCAGAACATCACAGGGCTAAGGGAACATGGGTAAAAGCAAAACACCACCAGACAAATGCCTTTGGCTGCAAAACTCCCATAAACTATCAGTGCTGCAACACATTACAGACATTTGCTTCTGAAGTTAACAAAACTTGTCTTATAGGACACCACATTGAATAACGCAAATGACTAATGATGACATTGTCTATGGATTGAATTTTCTAAAAATACATTTTACTTCTTGGTAGTGAAGCTTGGCATAAAGTTTTGAGACTTTAATATATGCTGAAGTGTGCCTTTTAATAGCCTTTATGATCAGTCTCGTGCCAGTTAGAACAGGGCACACAGTGTCTCAGGCTTTTAAGATCATCGAATCCAATACAAGAACTGGATTCAGATTTGAAAACTACATACCTGCATAATATTAGAAAGTTTATATCTCTGTCCTTTAATATACCTTTACTGTGCCAGGATGGGAAGGTAGGAAACCTCTTTCATCAAGGGGTTGATCTGCAGCTCCATGCTCATTGTTAGGTTGAAACCAAGGCAGTGATGCAGCAGGTAATGACTGGTCAGCTCTGATCTTTTCTGCCAAGCACACCCTTTGGGACTGCACTGATGACTTCAGCCCACAAGTTACTGTGGTAACAGAAGAGACTTTTCCTAACAAACACAAAAATCTCATGGGAACAGGTATGGCCCCAGGAGATCCTGCAGCTAACACCACCCCTAAGCTGAGTCCCTCGGTGCTGGGACTGCCCAAGTCCACACCAATAGAACTAAGTATTAATAAGGTCAAAGTGATGCTAATGGAAGATGCTCGTTTCTTGAACAAATGATAGTTCCATCTCTAAAGCAACCACGGGATGTTACATTTTTGGGAAAAAGTGAAACCAAAAACCTAAAAATCCCAACTATTGTCCAATCTGGACTAACATAACAATGGTTTGTTCTGTTGACTCCAGTAGCCAGGCAACACACAGTATTTCCTTCATGATTTACCACTTCGCTGTGTTCAGTAAAACCCAACTCTCTGCAGGGTAATTAGTGCCATCTGGTTCTACTTGCCACCTTCCACCATAATAAACTTCTTATATTAGGTTTCTCTTCAAAAAAGCACACAAACAAAATGCATAAAGTACTGGACTGTAGCCACACAGACTATTTAAATCAAGCAGGTATAACATACAATCTAGTTTCTAATATGGTGCTTTAGGAACAGTTATGTTCTGGGAGGTAAATTGAGAGGTAACATTTTAAATTTTCTTTAACATTAATGCAGAGCCTTACACCACACCGTCTCCATTACTTCCGCTTGATGTAGTGGTACTAACAAGTGCTTACACAGCATGCTGCATTTCTCAGCGTCTTTTATAAATAACTGCATTCCTTGCTTAGCCTGGGGTTCATGGTAATTTACCTATCGGGCACATGAGAAAATCTAGATGAATTTAAGATTTTGAACCACATTTTGATCATTCTTCAGCTGAGGTTAAGGGAAGTGGGATCTACTGAAATAGAAGTAGACTCACATCACAAAGTCCAGTCATACACAGATGCTTTTAATTTACTGGACTTGGGCAATAATCCGAGTCAAATACACATCTCCTTCACAAGACCAAAAATCCCCTTAGATGTCTAGGCAGACCCAGTGAACACTGCGGAGAATGACAGCTGAACTGGCCTGAACAGAGGCCTCCATTCCACGAATTCCTTCAGAAAGCCTCCAATGTCCTTCTCTGAGTTTCTGTAGACCTTTCTCCTCCCTACAGTTCCATTTACACATTCATAATGTACCACAACCATTTTCAGCTGCAAAGCATCAGCTCTTGTAAGCAGGAACTATTCCAGAACAACGGCTATCACATTGTAGCATCCAGCTCACAGACAGAGAGCTGGAACCACTTGGTCATTTACTTAATGGGTTCAAATAATGGAAGGTAAGCAAAAATACCACCACAAAACAACAAATACACTGAAGTCACTTGTCATGTTTTACCGGAGTTTTTTTGCCCAAGTTGTACTAAAATGTGCAAACATAAAGAGTTTAATAAATCTGTATCTGGCTTGGGGCTCTCCTGCAGGAGATGTAAAGTTCTGAAAACACTTTCTCAGTACACAGGGAATCACTGTGCCACAAACCACATACTTCTAGTGCAAAACCCTAGCAAATTGTATCTGAGTGTTCATGTTAGCCAGTGAAATAAATAAAACAGAGAATGCTGTGCCTAGAATTCTATCATTTCATACACTAAATGTATTGACATTGTCTCCGCATAAGACATAAAATACCAGCCTCTGCCTTACTACCCTATCCTTCCTTCTCTTTAGAAGAGTGAGGAGTATAATATTACATATAACTGTAGGAAGGCAGATGCCACTTTGTTCAGTGAAATTCAAATATTCTCATCACTGACAAAGATTTTTCTTAAAAAGTAGTTTCTTCCTTAAATGTCCAGCAGGCAATGATGTGTGTCAGTATTCAAAAGAGACTCAAATGGCAGCCTTCATCACTAAATCAGAGCATATGACACTTAAGGACTATTTCTGTACGTGCTCTGTGAAAATGAAAGGGAGAAGAATGGGGAAAAGCAGCAGAAAGGGCATCATCAGGCAACCTCCAGATATAATGAGTTACTGAAAACTACATGGAATCAGTGCTGGGAAGCTTGGGAAGGAGAGCTCACTCCAGTACTGCTAAGCTGTTGACATGTATGATCATTCTTCTGGTGCCCACTGCCCAGCCCCAATCCCAATTTAAGAAGGGCAGGGAGCTACTGGAGAGTTCAGAACCTCTGAGATGATTAGGGAGCTGGAGCGTCTTCCTGATAAGGAGAGTTTGAGAGAGCCATGGCTGTTCATCCTGGAGAGGAAGACACTGTCTTAGTGAAAAGTAGCTTATAAGTATCTAAAGAGTGAGTGTCAGGAGTATGGCACCAGGCTCTTCTTGGTGGTGCCACGGGGACATTCCAGACCTTCCTGGACTATTCCTGTGGGATCTGCTCTACCAGCCAGCTCACCATTGGGTCCTATAACCAAGCAAAGGGAGGAGAACCTACAAAGTTTATATAGTTCAGCAGATCAGCAAACAGCTGGAGAAACAACAGAGAAATCAGCCAGCACTTATTTAGAAACTGCTTCAGTGCAGGAAATCAAGAGAAGCAATCCCAGCAACAGCAGTACAAACCTACCCCACAGAGGACATCTAAAGGCTGAGGATGCCCTTTAGTGAGATATGTTACAGCAGGCAGGAACATGTCAGAGGGCTATCACTACAGAAAGGGGTTTTGCCTGCACATTCAGCAGGAGCAAGTGCCATCAATCTGGGCAAAATGTTGCTATTTCATAGCAGAGGAAACTAACGGGGGGTCCTGCCCAAGCAGTGGGCACAAATACATCAAGGCATTACTTTCCCAAAATATCCATGTCTTTGCTCAACAAACCAAAGACAAAAGTTTGTTGGGAGTGCAGAGGGAGCAGACTGGGCTGATGTTAAGTTCCTTTCCTAGCTGATGTACATATGCTCATAACTCATCCTGTGTGGATGGGGTCATTCCTATCAAATAGCTACAGGTGACACAGGAATCCTATAAAATCCACCCCAAATGGTCAGCTCAGAAATAACTAAGAAGAGAAGCAGGAAACAAGTATTTTGAAAGATCAAATCCAGCACAGCAGCATGCGAAGAACACAACATATTTTGGTTTTATGTGTGGGACTATAAACCTGCTGTACATGTTACTGCAGTGGTTTCCCCACCATCTTATGATCAATATGGGAATCAAAATCCATTGGAGGGTTACAAGCAAACTCTGCACCACCTGCAAACAAGCAAGCCCAAGCAATACTGTGAATGTCTACAAGACATAAACACAACAGCACTTCGGAAGTTAAACCATCATGAGTACTACTAACTGGCTGAGAAACCGGACTAAACACCATGAAAACAGAAACCTTAGATTAGATGTAATTAGTCCCCCAAAAAAGAAGCAACTCCTCCAGTTCTAAGGCTGAATCATTATTAAATTTGGAAAAAAAAATGTTTGTTACATAAATATAAATTCCAATATTTAAACTAATTGTAGCTCACGTAGAATTTAACAGTCACCTTTAAGAAAGGACCATGGATATTTAGGTACGGAAAAATGGCTTGTACAGTGTGTTACACAGGTCTCTGCAATCCTTTTCTCCACCACTGATATCTAGTATATTTAATAACCAAGCAGTATTCTAGCTTTTAATGATTCATTTCATATAGGTGCTCTATTTTTGAAAGAATTACAGTCCTTAGACAATAGAGCTTTATTAATATTTTATAAAAAATTCTTTAAAAGTTTTAAAATTGTCTTCAAAAAAATCAAATCTTTCCTTTTTCAGAAAAAAAGATGAGTAATGGAGAAAGTTAAAATGGGAAACAGTTTTTTAAATCCCACACTGATATTATCTGATGTAATATTTCAGATATGTTAAATTCTGAATCACCATGGCAAACTGCAGTATCTTGGGGTCATAGTTTTGCTTGGGAAGCAAACAGCATACATACGCATATTTTAAAGGGATCCTGGGACACCTGCAAGAGCTCAGATGAGCAACCTAGGGTTAGCTGGCAAGAATGTCACCACAGAGTCCATATCAACCATCTCCTGAGCTCCAACTAGAGCTGGATTCCACGATGAGTTATGCACATTTTTGCAAATTCCGAAATTTGGGTAGATTCACTTCTCAAATATGCTGAATTCATGTTCCTGGAGACCCAAGGCCTTTCTTTAATAATAGAATGGGTTTGGGTAGGGGATAGCTCAAAACTTTGATGGAATTAATCATTGAATTATATTATTTTACAGAGCTGTAGGTGAGACTTCACAATTAAAAACAACAATTATAAACAAGCTTTTTTAGAAAAATCAGTAGATGAGATTTGCAGATCTTGATCCCACACATACAGAGTGCGAATGGGAAACCGCAAACATATATATAATTTCTTAATACTCATCCTTCCATCAATTAACTTAAACAGAAATTAATACTAAACAGCATATTTGATAAACACACTGCTAGTCTCTTTAACAGCAGTTATAATGACCCTGCCAGCAATAGCATCTTTCTCTCATTTTCAACATCCAAAGTGTAAGAGAAACGTAAGAAAAAACTAATCTGACCCTGGTTTTCTGCTTTTCTACAGTTATCAGCAAGCTGAGTCCAGGCTTCACACTGATTTCCTTTTCTCATGATGTGTAAAGTGAAATTGAAGTCCTCTACTTTCTTCTAAATAAGATTCTGCTTTAGCTAATAGCAAACGATGACAATGGCCCACAAAGTACTGGAGCAAAGGAAGAAAAAATACCACTCCCTGAGAGCAGCTGTGAATTTGTAACAGTAAAATCGCTGAGCTTTTCATATTAACATTATGCATTTTTATAACATGCTATGCTGTAAAATGATATGCTTAATACTTTTCACAGAGCATTAAATCATATTTATGGTTAAGAAAGAAATTCTTGATAAGCTACATGTCCCCTCCCTACCAAAACTGCTCTGCTTTGTACTTCCAGACATCGACAAGGTAATTGCAAATGATTTTTCTTGAAGCAATATATAAAATACTAGGGTCTGATTACATGACACATGTTGCTCTTCATTTACTCCAAGCACAATTTCAGGAGACTAATGTGTTTTCTGACAACACCAGTGAGATGTTTTTCAAAAGGAAGGTAAGCCCCAAGCAGAAGGTGTAGGACATGGCTTCAGGTTCCTTTGTCTGCCTGGGAAAATGTCTTCTATTTACTGCATGTTTCATATGAGACTATTACACTCTGTGAGGGTGCAGAGACTTATAAAGAGGTTCCCAATCTCCTGTTTGGACTCACTCAGGAAATCAGCAATACCTAGGCCTCCCAAGAAGAGTGCAGAGCTGAAATGCCTCCCCAAATCTCTGTGGGCACCAAATGCACCACCATGCCCTGCTTATCATCCTGTACCTCAGAAGTAGGGTGGAACATATAAGCTGAATTCTGGCACATGGAGTTTATTTAGTTCCTTGAGAATTTAATAAAGTAGGAGACGATCAGAGCATCTCACATACTATGTTTGCCTACCTCCCCCTTTAACTTCACTGTTGGTGCAAACTAGCAGGGACGCTGTGATGATCTCAACTATGACTTGCTATAAAAAACATTACAGCCAAAAATCTCTACCATTAGGACCATATATAATTTGCATTTATTTTATCTTATTAACATATTATTTTTATACAAACATGGAACTTTCTATTGGTAGGAGTTTTTGTGTATAATTTTATGGCACAGCCAAGCTATCACCATGAAAATCCCGTGAGCTAAAAGTGGTTTTGGCCTAAAGCCTTTATCTAGTCTGGCATTTAGTTAGAATAAGATCAATAAGCATCCTGAATAGCTCTAGAGGCGGCACTTCCATCTCCACATAACTACAGACTGACCATGCACTGACACAGGATGAGTCAGTAAAGCATTCGACACAAGTCTGCCATGATCTACTCCTGGCAAAGATGGCAGCGAGGGGCTTTGACAGGAATATACTGAGCTGGGTCAGGAACTGTTTGGCTTGGTGTTACGTTCGGTCCTGTTCAACATCTTCATTGATGATACTGATGATGGGTTGGAATCCATCATGAGCAAACTTGCGGATGACACCAAGCTTGGAGCCCATGTCGATTTGTTGGAGGGTAGGAAGGCCCTGCAGAGGGACTTGGACAGACTGGAGAGATGGGCAGACTCTAACAGGATGAGCTTTAACAAGTGTGGGGTTCTGCATTTTGGTTATAACAACCTCAGGCAGAACTGTAGGCTGGGGATGGAGATCTTGGAGAGTACTCAGGTAGAAAGAGACTTGGCGGTACTAGTGGACAGCAAACTTAGCATGAGTCAGCAATATGCCCAGGCAGCCAAGCAGGCTAATGGAATCCTGGCCTGTATCAGAAATGGTGTGGCCAGTAGGGCGAGGGAGGTTTTTTCTCCCTGGACACTGGAGACAGGACAAGGGGTCACAGTCTTAAGCTCCATCGGGGGAGGTTTAGACTTGACATTAGGAAATTTTTTTTTACCGAAAGAGTGATCAGATTTTGGAACGGGCTGCCCACGGAGGTGGTCAAGTCACCGTCTCCGGAAGTGTTCAAGGTTAGTCTGGATGAAGTGCTGAGTGGCATGATCTAGATGTTAGATGTTAGGTTTACTTGGTTTAATTGGATTTAGGTTGGACTGGATGATCTTTAAAGTCTTTTCCAGCCTCATCATTACTGTGATACTGTGAGATTAGACTGGTGTTGGCAACCATGTGGGTCGTCCCAGAGCAGCCATGGTGTCTGCCACGGACATTGTCCCCTGTGCTGCCCAAGTGGAAGGTTGGGTTCCCAATAGTATCTACCCCAAAGGCTTCCTGGCAGATGAGAGGTGAAGCAGCACATGCTCAGCTGCCTGCCCTCCAGCAAAAAGGACAGCTTGAGGGACCCATTATTACTGAACTGGTTCTTAATGAAATGCTGGCCCTGTGCACCACTACACAAAGAATCTGTGTGGCTGCAGGTGATTAATTAGAGTCTCAAAGAGCCTAATAAAAGACAGTCACATTTAAAATATTTTATGGCATCTATTAATTTTTTCTCTCTAATTATAAAAATCAGCGATAGAGTAATGTGCCTTTCACCTCAAATGTGCTTATTTTTCATTTTCCTTCCCTCCTATTGCTTTGTTAATACTAATTGTTGGTTCTGTGAAACAACTGGCCTTATTTCCCTTTTTAATTTATTAAACATAAAATAAACCAAGGCTGAAATGAAACATTTCTATTTAATCTGAAATATTTTTATCTCTTTTTTTTAGAAATATCTGCCTTAGGAAATTCATATCCTTTTATTTTTACCACATTTCCAAAAAGAATGAACTTTAGCATTATAACTGTCTTGGGGGACCATCTTTAGATGCTGAATATGCTAAGCAGAAATACATCACTTTTTATGGGAGAGAACACATTCGGGCTTGAAGAGAACATGCCTAGGCTTGATGTCTATAAGACCAGCCTCTGTCCTTAAATAAAGGTAGCAAACAATTATCATAAGCAATTAGCATTTAGGCAAACAAGTATGTTATGATTTTGTGTCCAATGATTAAAGGCTAGGATGTACAGACATCCCTCTTGATTTGTGTATAAAAGGAGCACAGTTTGCTTAATAAATTGTCTTTGATGGATCAAGTTGGAGTCCATGCTCATCCATTGCCACAGGGTTTGATTTCATACAGGTTTTACCCTGGAATGTTGTTTGCACACAGCATGATATATTTTAAAGACCACTTTGTAAGGAAAACAATAATCAAAATATCTATAAAGTATAAATTAATGTGTTTCCATCTCTTTCTTCTACAGCATTATTCTTCCATTCTCATTCCTGAAAGGATTTTATTTATATTTCAGTTTTCTCCTCTGAGCAATCTCACTGAAGAAAACAGAATTCTTTGTATGCACACTTCATTGCAAAATCTCATTCTTATTCCAGCCACTCTGATCATGGCCACTACGGAAAACTCATATGGCATCTTCTTCCTATGACTGAACTTCAGAGAGAAGTCAAGGGTTGCAAGACTGAAGATCAACCATGGAAACACATACACATGGTAAGAGCAAGCAAAAAAAAAAAGACTGCCTTTTGACCAGCAGAAGGAAACACAAGGTGAAACAATAGAAAGGGAGTGGGTTCATCCTTTAGCCTTCATCTTCTCTCACAGACATGATGTAAGGCAGTGTGCATGCTGCTTGCTGGGAGAAAAAGAAGTTTCAACTGGAAGAAGTGAGCTGTTCAAGCACTCATGA
>VZRI01006014.1:125695-154903 GCA_013397515.1 Upupa epops
GCTGGCAAGCCCCCTCCAGTGCCCTGTCACCCTCCCAGGGAAGAAGTCATAGAATTGGTCGGGGTTGGAAGGGACCACAGGACTCTAACTCCCCTGCTTTCAGAGTGGAGGAGAGATTTACTATTTTCAGAAACTTTTAATCAAAATCTCCGACGAGTCCGTGCCCCTGTTGCCACAACCTTTGTGAAGTGCTGAGCATCTGCCACTGAGCGCTGAGAATCAGTGGAATTGTACACACACAGACATGCTAGAAAATTCAGACCTACAGTAACCTCACAAATTCTTATTCTGACACCACCTGAAGTAGAAATACAATTTTTCATTCTGATGACCTGTTTGACAAGTGCAGGAGGACAGATTCATGTTTTAAATGGGACTCTGCACAGAAATTAATGAAACTGGTATTTGAGAAATGGGTTTGCTTCTCTGTGCCCGACCATGAGCAAGTTTGTAAAAGAAGTTATTGACCTTCTGCAAGCCTGACGTGAATGCACCAGCAGAATTCTAGTGCTAGCTCCTGTCAGCTGAAGGAATATCACCTGCACTGATTAAAGTTTCATATTGATTAAATACAACAAAAATACATTTCACCTTTCACTAATTTTAATACACTACAAAAGACTTGAAGGATCACAGCATCTTACCGTTACTGTAGAGCAAACACAGTTCTCGTGTGAAGGAATGACAAAGCTACCCATACACTGGGCTGATCTACTTGAATACTCCTTTATGTCCAGTCTTAATGCACCTTTCCAAAGCCAAATCATTCTCAGAACTTTATTTTCTACAGATGATAAGTGGCTAAAGCACGAACAGAAAAAACAAGCTTGGAGGATACTAATCTGCACATCCCTAAATGCATTTGTACCTTTCCCAAATAAAAGGAAACCAACCACTCTCTAGGCACCTCTCACAAATACTTTTACAGTTATCCTAAGTTACACTTTACATGCAAGGATTTTCAGGGGAAGGCAATTATTTCAGACATTCCTGAAGTTATTCTCACTTTTACAGCAGGTCCGTGGATCTCTACTTTTAGCTGCTGAAGCACCATAGTGACACATAGCTGTGTTTCCGTTGCAGAACTAAAGGCACAGGCTTGGTTTAATCATACACACGTGACTGTGGTGCTGGTTGGAAGAGGACGGTCTGTTGGACAATTACTGTGTCTTTTACCACTGCTGTTGCTGGTAGCTGCAGCCAAAGCACATAAAATGCCATCTGCTGCCATCTACAACTGCATGTCAGGATTAAACCAGGTGAGCACAGACACCTGTGGTAGATAAACAGTACTCTCCAAGTCTGCTGAGACAGTACAAGTCCCCTTTTGGGAGAAAATGAACATGGTGAGTTTTGCTCTTTCATCCCCTGGAATACGATTTGCATCTGGAAAGTGTCTGCTCAGGAATGAGGCATGTAACAACGCATTATTGCTTGAGAAAGCCACACCCCCCCAGAGAATCTGTGTCATCACACACCACAGGAAATGCTGGTGGAGCAGGATTTGGGCTCTAATAAAAGAAGTGAAAAAGAGAAGCTGAACAAACAGCATGGCAGAGGATGATTTTGTTACACACAGAGATGAACCTGAATTGAAATGCGTTCACAGTTACAATTTTTTCTAGAATCAGGAAAACTGCCAGTAAGAATAGCATTTTTCTTTTTCAGTGCCTCTGTAATTCTTATTCCTATCAATGGAGGCTGAAAAATAAAATTGCCAAGATATTTCATTAGGAAGGCAGTTAATTTACAGGAACAGTAATTTTCCCCTCACAAAATTGTGTAATTAGCTTTAAACTCACTAAATAAAGGTTTTTTTCTCAGAGTGATTATGCTTACTTTACATAAAAATTAATGGCAACTGGGTCTCCTTTCAGAATTGCTTTAGAAGAGTTGCACTACAAACATGTCAGCTGCTTTGGAAAAATCCTGAAGAGTTAGTGTAGTAAAACTCACTTGTTTTTATGACAATGCACGTGTATATATGTGTCTTTATAAATATCTCTTAACAGGTAACTACATAACTGTTCAATCAGGAGTTGGAATCTAGAGATTCTGTAATGCTGGTTTTATATTAAATTACTTGCTTAGACATTACACTGGTAGTTAATTACTACCCCAAAATCCCAGCACTTCCAAAACACCAGGTTTTTTGGATATGTCCTTAGAAACCAGATCAGAAGCCATTGCAACTAGCAGCTTGTTTATGGTCTCATTAAAGTAGTGGATGTGCCACATAAATAGACAGTGATTGTCACTTGCAAGTTATTAAATGAAATTAAATGCCTTATTTCAGTTGCCAAGGGCAGTGATCCCAAGTTTGTGGAATTAGGAGAAATACATTTGGAAGCTTTATTTCACAAAACCTTCCCTTCTTCACTTCAAGCACAGGTATTTATCTTTCCAATACACCATAGAAAAGAGATTCACAAAATTTCAGCTCTGGAGGGGGTCATTAAATTGTGTAGTCCATCCTTCTGTATCATAACATTTTGTAAGAGGTCCACGGATAACATAGAATCAGTGACATCTGTGACAGCAATTAACAAAATCTAAGCCAAAATATCACCAGACCAAAGACTATATTGCAGCCGCTTTAGTAACTTACAAGAAATTAAAACAAACAAACAAAAATAAGTAGTAAAAATGAATCATTGGTATATAACTTCCAAGAACGTTCATCGTGATTATGGCACCAGCTTTTCCTTCAATCCAAATCGGGATTCAGGAGCTTTTCTAACCCATCATTACCATCTGCTGGACACGAGGGAGAATGCAGCAGCTCAGTGGTGAGACCGAGCAAATGGACAGGGTGCCAGCATGATGAAACGTTGTAAAGCTTTCTTCCCTACATCCTTCACCTGCACCCTCTGCATACCCATGCTAGCACAGTCTGACCTCTCTCTGCAGTTTAGAAGACAACCAATGCAAAGGCGGTGTCAGAGAGCTGCAGTATAGCCTAGCACCATGCCATGAACAGTCTGAGCCTGAAGTCTACCAGGACTTACAGAAAACCAGGGCCCAAGGCTTCCCTGGCTTGTGACACACAGTCTCTTGAGATTTCAGCAGCTTTGAAGGAAGGAAAGAAGGAAACCCTTGGATCATGCTCCTGATGCAAAGTTACAGGAGCTTTCCAGAGAACAATCAACCAATCACCTCTCCCTCTACCTGGAAGCCATCTGCACACTTTGGAACCAAATTTAACACTTGGCAAAGATGCAGGAGAGCAACAAGACCATAGTTTGGTTTTGGTTAAAACTTCAAATTAACTTGGCTTTGGTATCTTGTCCTGAAGCTCACTTGTACTTGAAGTGCATGCAAGACTCCCTGAGCACAGCCTCCAGGTTCAGTTTCACCAGAAAAGCATCAAGTTCAAGTACTTCAGGACTGCCGCTGACGCAGAGTCAATAAAGGACTGACTGGGAAATTCATTTCAGAGAAGCATTCCTGGTCTCAGTTAAACACGAATACAGATGCACTTGTTGTGACACTCATTTTTTGTGGTCCATTAAATTTTGTGAAATGAGCATATCTCAATAATAACCACATGAAATCTCATCACAGGAACAGAATTTGTGTTTCTGTTGTAGATATAAAAGACGGCAACCAAAATCCACAAGTACTTTAAGCATTTAAAATTTTTGGCTGGAAGAAATGAGTCCCTTGTCTTCTCCCTGTGTGAAAGATCCCTTTTGATCCCAACCCTTTTCCCAAGGCTTTTAGAAAGCCAAGTGAAAGAGCAAACTTTTCAGACGTCTAAGATAGCACCTGAATTTTTCACTTTAGCTGTTTCAAAAAGCAGCTGGCAAAAAATGTTAAGAACCACACCACACAAGTGTGTCAGTGCAATTCAGTGAGCACACAATGTCACAGACACATCCCTGCAGTTTTTATTCTTCACTCAAGAAACTAGCGTCATGAAAGACTTATAAAATAGTGAATATGACAGCTGTGTTAAAATGGGAGTCTCACAGAGCTGATCTGCTACTTTATTATTATATTAATAACTACATAATCTAGCTGCATTACCTAGACAAGACATGAAATGGGACATGCTGGATTCAGGGTCATTATTTCTATTGACACAACCTGCTTATGAGTTTTGGTGCTCTGTAAGAGTAAATCCCCGACACCACAAAATCTGATCTTGAGTGCCTGTAAAAGGGAGGTACTATGCATCTACTGAGACAAAGGGAACTGTTACTTCGATTGATGTTCACTACTTTTACGTATTTTATTATTATGTTGACTGTAGTCTCGGGAAAATGTCCAGCTCGGTTTCTGACCACAGTTTATGTAATTTCTGAATAAAATCCACAACAGTGAAACAGGTACTGAAGACAAAGACAAACGGAGATTGAAATTTCATGGTGAAAAGACATGCAGTCAGGAGCTGCTTCCTGCTGCCAGTGGAAATGAGGACAAATTTCCCTTTTCACATTGTCACAGAGTCTAGCGAAGCGGCACAGCAGTGCCCATTCCAAACCACAGCCAACTGATTACAAGAAGGTGATCCTTCAGTTAAGGTGATCTTTAATTATAGGCTCATCCAGAACAGGAGGCAAAAAACACTTTTAGAGAAGACAAATCTTCATTAGCTGCTTTGAAGAAGAATTTGCTTTCAACTGCTTCAGCACATAAACTCCCAGGTAAAAGAAAAAAAAATATCTCTAGAAATACTTTCATAAACTACCCAGGGTGCACTCACCAGACACTTTTCTAGGAACTGTGATGCATGTAAGGCATCGCCTTGGCTGTGATCATTTGTGACCATAAACACAGTTCAAGACACAGGAAATTTCTTATATGCAAGAAAATTTTGAAACACTGATTTTTATCTCAGTCTAAATGATCAGATTATTGGAACAACTGCACAAAATGTATTCAGCAGCTCAATAATAAGGGTTATTGTTCTGCAGAGATGTTGTGAGGTTGTTCTGTGGCGATGCAAAAGCGATCTGTGGCTATGGCTGCAGAAGAGCTATGGTCTGTCTGAGATTTCTTTTGGCTTCCATCCTTCGGTGTCAGAGGGTTGAGAGCCATTGCTCACCCTCCACCCCCTTGGGGAATGGGGGGAGCTCTCTTTCTCCTAGAAGAGCTCCCTGTCTCTCAAGACATCTCACAGCCAAAGCAGGAAAAAGAAGATGGCACAGAAGAAGTGAAGAAGCAGGAAGCACCTGTACAGTCCACACACTGATGCATGAGGTTTGCTAGGAAAGCTGCTTCCAGCTTCAAAATAAAATGTTTTGGCACCACAACTAATATTTGAAAATTTGGTAATTTTCAAACAAGCACAGATGCATAGTACTTTTCATACATAATCTTGGGTACAGTGGGCACCTTGTTAATAAGGATGATTTTTTTACACCTTTTTTTCTGCTTATTACATGAAACCACCTCACTAGTACTTCCAACATATTCACGGAACAGACTTGTAACTGAACTATTGCTATGCCTCAGTATTTCTACAATCTTTTTGACATCCTATGCATTTCTAAGGCCAGAAGTCTCAAAAGGCAGAAGGAGCTCAAACTCTACCTCTGCAGAGGTTATGTAACTCCATGCGCAGATTTGGGACTGAGCAGTTTAGCCAATCCATCTTACTTCTCTTTGTCGGAAAAACACAACTTCACATTTGCCTAGCAAGTTTGTAACAGAAAACTGTCTGCAAAGAAGATGATAGCTGACGCAGAGCAATAGTCCTCTGGCAAAAATATTTTATAAAAGGTAACAGAATGCAGGAATCATAACTAACTCTCTGAAGATGCCACAGGAAAATGATAAACGACAAAGAAAATCAGCTAATTAAGGCACTGATATAACAAACACATTTTAATGACTAGAGCTTAGAATAAATATAGACTAGATCATAAACTTACAGGTGTTGTCAAAGTATGGCAAAGATGAACCACTATGACTAAGGACAGATGAGTTGTATGATGAGTTGAGGAGAGCAATATGAATTCAGAATAATAGTGTTACAGGACAAAGACCAAAAAAGGGGGAAAATGTTCTAAAAATACCCAAAACCCACAAACCCCCATGTTGAGGACTGTATGTAGTCAAACAATAGCAAGAAGTCTTCTACAGAGTTAAAACTATGAAGAAGAAAAACACAGTGCCTTTTTAAGAGGATGGAATGCTCAAAAAGCATGTGTGCTGACAGTCTATCACTTAACATGAAAAAATGACCACATTCGCTTATTAAATTCCAAGCACTACAGCGCACTAAAGCCAAAAATGAACAATCAACTTTTAAAGTTTACTTAGATAGCAATTAAAGTTGCTATTCCCAGTCTATGTGCCCCTGTGGTCAAGAAGGCAAATAGGGTGTTGGGTTGTATCAAGAGAAATGTGTCTAGCAGATCAAGCGATGTTCTTCTACTGCTTTATTCTGCTGTAGTGAGGCCACACCTGAAACAGTGTGTCCAGTTATCCCCTCCCCAGTTCTCCCCAGTGAATTAATTGAGAGAGTTCAATGCAGAGCTACGAGGATGACTGGGGGTCTGGAACAACTGTCTTTTGAAGTCAGACTGAGCAAACTGGGACTTCCTACTTGGGACAAAAGACGGCGACAAGGAGATTTAATTACTGTATATAAATACATGAGGGCTGGGTGTCAAGAAGAAAGAAATACTCTCTTTTCAATTGTGTCAGAGAGGACAAGGGGTGATAGATGCAAGCTTGAACACAGGAAGTTTCACCTGAATATGAAGAAAAATATTAAATTATATTAATAATATAATATAATTATATATAATATATTAATAATATATTAATTTCTATATTAAATGTCAGAATGGGTGGCCCAGGGAGGTTGTGGAGTGCACTTCTCTGGAGATGTTTCAGACCATCTTGATGAGTTTTTGGGTAGCTGGTTTAGGCTATTAGGCGGTTATTTTTTTCAGTAATCTGTATCCTGCTTGAGCAGCAGGGCACCCACAAAGGATGCTCAGCCCTGACAGACGAAAAGCGTGCTTTTTCGTCATTATATTTCCCCAG
Source organism: Upupa epops (assembly GCA_013397515.1). Classification (NCBI taxonomy): domain Eukaryota; kingdom Metazoa; phylum Chordata; class Aves; order Bucerotiformes; family Upupidae; genus Upupa; species Upupa epops. Next base: position 132,698 of record VZRI01006014.1, read on the forward strand.
CTGAGTAAGGATGATGAGACCTTTGAGAAGCAAGCTGGAATTTACTAAATAAACTAGATACATAAGAGCTAAGCATTAAAAGCATTTTCATCAGTAAGGATGACAGGATAAACAGAGGAGCATCTCATGTCCTGTTTTTTGCCTCCTGTACTCTGGACTAGATCTGCTTCAAGCTGACCACAGAAACATGGCCAGGATTTGTGCTTGTTAATGTCTTCTTCCAAAAATTCCTTTCACACAGCAGTTGCTGCCTTCATATAACATCAATAAAAAGGCACCAACAGTGCACCAACAAGCTGATGCCATGCCCCTGAGTATCACTTAAGTAACTGGCCTGAATCCAACTACGCACATTTCCCTCCAGGAAGCAGAAACATAATGCCATCACTGATTTAGAGAACTATTGAAAAGCCTTTGCCAACCTCAGGAAATAAGGAAATGTTGTATTTTCACTGGGTTAAGAAAGAGGAGAAAAACAGAGACTGTAGGTTCTTGGTTTGCTTTTTAAAACTCTTGATTCATGGAATGCCTAGCATATCACAAACAGTTGACATGGCTGAATGCAGATACAGGATGCAGGGATGTGCTTTTGGTCAACAGGCCCCAATTCATTTGTCACCTGCAAGAAAGAAGAATGTTTCTCTACATTCTGAGCTGGCATGACAAACCCACACTGCTACAGATTTCTAGGAGGCCTCCAGCTTCCATGATTTTAGATATGTATTAACTAGTTAATATTATTATATTAACTATAATAATGTCAAGGTACACTAAAGTAAAAAAGAAAATAAGTGTCACTGGAATTCATTCAGGCAGGAGGAAGTCAGGGCTGGGTAGAGTGGGATGTAGCAGCATTCAGGAAAAAGTCCATAACTTTCTCAGAGAAACAATAAGGAGGGTTTTTCCTGGGAACTTTGGGTAGAGGGTCTCACCACTTTCTTCCTCCTGCATCCTTTTGTCCCTTCCTGCTTCTCCAGGGGTTTGTATAGGAAAGCGATTGTTTGGGCTGCTGTTACAGATCAGATTCCCCTCTCCCCCTCATCCCTGCTTTTTCCCCTGTTGTAAGGAGCTGTTTTGCTCTTGCTCCCTCTCTTACCTTTTTTATTTTGTCTTCCTCTAGCAACAGTGCATTGGCTCAGGGGATTAGTTTTCTTTTGAGGGATGGTGTTTGGGTTAAGAAATGGCCTAGACATTATTGGTTTTAATTTGAGGTCAGAGCCTAACAAAAGGCAGGAAATAGTTGCTGGTTTCAAGGGGGTGATTTGGGCCTTTTTGGTTTTTTTCCCTCCCTCTCCTTCTCTTTCATTTATTTTTCCCCTTTTCTTTATCTCACAATAAAGACTTAATACCTGCAGTTCCAATTCCTATAAATGTGTTTATTCTTTTCCTTCCGGGTTTAAAGAAGGCAAGGGTCTAGCTTCTGTACTGTTAAAACTGTAACAAGTTTCTACAAGATATCTGCAGAAAAGCTTTTCCTATGGTGGGTAAGGAGCATCCCTCTACCTCTCATTCAAAATTCCTGCTGTCTTCTACTGTAATTCCAATAGAAATGTGCAACATTTGTCCTTCACCATTAAAAAACAATGAGGGTGTTGTTGACTTGAGCCCAGAAGAGATCCCACCTATGCCCAGATAGAAGAATGTATTCCTTTGGATAACAAATATAAAAACACATGCTTAAATTCTAGTTTATAACATATTTCTGTAGTGCATGTATGCTATTTCTCTCATAGGATACTGTACTTCTTCACAAACACCCCCTGCACATGCTATAACTGATCTACTTGGCTACACCAAAGTATAACACACACTAATAAAAGTTACTGTCAAAGAAGTTTGGTTTTATTCACTTCCTAAATATCGTGTTACAGCTACACGTTACACAATGGAGTCTAATCCAAGCCAATTCAGATTTTTCTACTGGGTTTGCAGCTCTGAGCTATGGAAATCCAGTTAGCTCTTGAGCTCATTAGCTCATTGCAGTTATTTACTCAAATGGGACTCCTTAAAGTTTATGGTTTCACCGTTTGAAGTTAAAACAAATTACAGACCTACTTCTGTCCATCTGGTCACTTCAGTTGCATTACTGGAAGATCATTCTGGCTTGCCTAAGTCCAGTTTAAAGCTGGCACAAGAGCTATTCTGTAAAGAAATCTCTTGTGTAAAGGAATAACAGCTCTTGTCCTTGTCATTGGCTCAATCAGCCATGCTCACTGAATATAATATTACATATTCATTCTGCAGTATTTGTGATACAATATGCGAACACAGGTGCCTGCTAAGCAATATTGAAGGATGAGATCTAGAGACAGACATGTGCACTGAATAAGGTAAATAATTCAGCTCCCATTTGTACTTCAGAAGCGTCAAGGATCCCACATCCCAGAGCTGCAAATACTCTCAGCTGCCAGGTGCATGTCTCTCCTCGATCAACTGCAGCATAGAGGCTTGAGTTCTTTTTGTGCCATTCATCACATTTTAACCAGTGTAAACAACTGCAGTCCAAGGCTCAGAACAGGCTTCCTCTCTGCTGCCCAGCTACAGCCTGTAAAGTTGCCTACTGAGGGAAGCTGTTAAACTTTAGGCTGGTTAATAATGGAAACCCTTGAAAACTGGTGTTGGGACCGATCTCATTTAACACCAGTATTAAATAAATGGGCACAAAAATATTAAAGCAAACAAATTTCCCTGAGACATTGTTAGAAATGATCTGACACCCAAATCTTTGATAAAATACAAAAGATTTATTGGTTGTGGTAATAAGGAATGAGCAAGCGGCACCGGGTGCGTGGGGAGTTAGTCACTCCACCAANACTGTTTATTTTGTTCATTCAATAGTTTTCCACAATGACAAGGGGGGACATTGTTTTTACCTTGACACAAATCATAATATAACATCTCACAGACATAAATGTCTGGAGACCTTGTCAACAGGGGGATAACTGAAGGTCCACAGGGCAGGAGGTGGATTATGTAGGAGGATATTAGAAATAAGGTGAAATTTAGTAGGGGGTGTGAGGTCAGAAGTTTCAGAATTTACAGGTTGCACAGTGATGTGGTAGATGTCCCAACTCTGGAAACATTCCAGCTCAGGTTGGGCAAAGCTCTGGTCCAGTTAAAGATACTCTTGCTCACTGGACAGGGGTTGGACTAGAGCCTTAAAGGTCCCTTCCAACCCAAATATTCTGTCATTCTATGATTTTAAGAAAAAAACATGTCTATCAGCAAAGTTCTGGAAGTGTCCCCCACTGGAAGAGTGCCATTACCTTGAAAAGTTCATGGGAAAGTAAAGGTTCAAGGAAGTAATATGATGAAACAGGAATGGATTTACAGTAGAAAACTACCTCTATCCCTCATATTATGAATAGATTGTTATACAACATTTTATTTGTGCTTCTCTGGAGCAAACAACATCCACAAAATTTGCTTATTTTGGGGGGTTTTGTTTGCATTTCCGAATAGCAGTAGCAAGTATTTTTCTCTTCCATTTCTTGCAGAAGTGTCAATAGATGTTTTGCACTTCACACTAACACTATAACACTGTATCTCTCCAACACCCTGGAGCCCACCTGACAGCTTGTCTCTTGCTGTGTGCCACAGAATTCTGCAACAGAGAGGATGATGTGCACACTTCTTTGCTCCAGCTGGCTCTTACTATTTTTGCAATTTCTAGAACAGTGTGCTGTGTTCCTTCAAAACTTCAAGTGTCTGTCACACTCCCCCAGCCTACAAATAACACTATGTGTCACCAGAAGAAATACATGATTTGCACTGTTCCCTCCACCGCAATGCTGCTGTGGGCACATCCTTTCCCATTAAACAAGATCACTTGTAGAGCATCCTCATCCTCAGCCATGCACCACAATAATTGCTGAAGGACTATTCCTCACACTCAGAGGATAAATCCAAACCAGGCTGTTAGAAAACTTGAACCCTGTGAAAGACAAAATCAGCAACAAGGAGGCTTGACAAACTGTACAAATAGTGTAGCAGCAAGTTCTTTGAGAAGAGGAGAGTAGAAGAGAAAAACATCCCTGATCTCAGCTCTTCCAAGCTCTACCTGTGCCTGAAAGTGATTTCAGGAAGCTAGAAACCTCCTCAATAGTGCTAAGGAAAGTGGAAATTTATGCCATTTCCTTGCAGAAACAGCTGATGGAGAGGAACCAGTGCAGGCTCACAAGAGTCAGTACAAAGAGCCGAAAACCAGTTAAATCAAAAGGACATGTCCTCAGTCCCCAGATAAGATGATCTTTCAAGATCCTTAATGATTCAAATGGCAAAGATGTTTCTCAAGTGAGATTTCTGCTTTTGAAAATTTTAATTTAAATCAGATTACGTTTACTAAATACTTAAATAGAAGAAAAATCAAGAGTGTTCTTATTTCTTTGGACAATACTAAATCTAAATGGCAATTTTGTGTTTGCACCTGTCTTGGGGTAGAGAGAAAAAACAGTTTGTATCACCATCTCTGTTTCCCTTCTCCTTTTCCTTTCAGTGTTAAGTACCACCATTTGGTGGGAAAAAGCCACAGGGAGGCGGGAGAGGAAAGGTGGACGGGGGAGATCTCCTGGGGAAGCAGGAAAACTTTTTAGGTTTATTTTTGAGCAGGAGATTTTCTGATGTTATGATTAGAAATTATTTTCTGTGGGAGTTCTCAGCTCTCTGATTGGGTATTATTATGAGCCCAGAGTGGGCTGTATTGTCTCAGTGCTGGGGAGGAACTGCCTCCTGGGTCTGTATGTGTTAGTGCCACTGCCCATGGCAGCTCCTCAAATCCCAGCATCACCCCAGCCACGGCAGCCTTCCTTTTACCGTTACTGTCTTAAAGTACACCTCAATTAGACCTCAAACCAACCTGGAAAGTTAAATCCTCTGGAGAGTGTGCCAGAAGGATTACCTGTAAATCCCAGTTGTCACTCAGCTGCAATGCCACAGCTCCTGACTGGCGTTTTCATTGCCTCAGGATGCCATTGGTATGTTTCTGGATAAGCAGAACTGCCAGACTTCAGGGTAAATGAGATTTTTTAGCAGAAATGGACTCCACAATTAGAAGTTGTGATCTCTTCAGCAAATAGAATTCTATGGTAACTGAAGCTTCCCACTTACTAGGGTTTATTTACATTTATACATATTTATCTTAAACTCTTCCTTTCCTCCCTTCCTAGCAGTGAATTTTCTTTAAAATTACATGAACAACTTCTGTGTTATGGAGCTTCTACATACATACTATTTTGTTCTGAAAACATAAAAACCAAAACCCACTACCTTTTTTGTAATTCTTTCTCTGCCATACATATAACTCAAAATGGCATTCTGTCAGACAGTGACAGCTGGCTGCAAGGTGGCCTGAATCTGTTCTGCAGATATTTGTAGCTGCTAACTATCTGGAATAGTCCCCACTCTTGTCTCACAGCAAGTCAGCTTGGCACCAAGCCACTGTCATCATAGCAAAATGTAAAAGACAGTACAAAAGCAACAGATTTTTAGAGAAATTAAAAAAAAAAATAAAAAGGAAAAAAAACAAAGAAAATAGAAGAAACTGAAGCATGAATAGAAGACTGAAGTGTAAAAAAGGAAGGTCTTTAACAACGGATTTCAGCATAATATCTGGTTTGGAAGCATCTGTCCTTCCCCTTATCTGGGGAAGTTGTCTAATCCCATCCTCTTGATTACATTAGGAGAAATTATAATGGGTCCTTGAGCTGTTTCTCAATTCTAGACAGATGACTTTTCAATAACTTCTTTAGGACACTCAGAACTGCACAAGGACTTTGAACAGTAAATGTAATTTTGAGGGAATGCACTTTCAAGGGAACAAATCTCAACTAATATTATATACTGCTGGAGCCCTAGTTAGTGATTAGAAATCACTACAGGCAGCACCTGCTTGATCACCATCGAGACTGCACAAGGGCTGCAGTGAAATTTAGAGGGTCTTCAGCAAGCAACTCTCTGGCAAGCACACATTGAGGCTTGTTCTAAAAATCTTTTGTTCTGAGCCTTTTGTTTTGAGATATTTCAAATATTAGCTTAACAGAAAATCTAAAAAACATCATCTACTGGCTAAAGTAATTCCTAAAAATACACAAGTGTCTGCCATAAAATTCATGGATTTTTACTATGTGCTAAAAAATATTAACTGAGTTCAAACTAAACTTGCTTTATAGCCTTTGCTTGAAACAAGAGGGAAAAAAGCAATTAAAGAGACTGACAATGCAATCTAATATACTGCAACTGTTTAACTACACCATTCAGAGCTGCCACACAGCTTCCACTGGAACACCAGATCAGAATAATTCAAAATCAGCCCATTGCCATCTATTTCTGGACTACAACTACACTCCCCCACTCCTCTAAACAAACATGTGATCTCATTACAGCAGTTCCATGCCTACAGCATTTTCTGAGTGAATCATCACTGATTAAGGTGTGATTTAGCATTAAGCAGCCAGAGACACCCAAAAAGCCCAGTTGGTACATGATGCATAATATCCTTTGATATTCAAACCAAAATTAAATTTCAGTTCAGGTGAGCAGCAAAGACACTTCCTACAAATGCAGAAGTTAGCGTCATCCTTTCACCGTATTGCTATTTCTGCTTCCTTAAGTAGTTCCTACTCATTTTTGACAAAGCTGTCAGTAATTTGATAGTGTGAGGATACCCAAAGGTTCCTCTCCTCCTTCCCCTTCAACTTGTCCTTTGCTGCATTTCTGAGCATTCACGTTTCAGACCAACACACCAGCTTGCCTCAACTTTTTCTTTTCAGTTACAAATAACTGTCGCACAGTTTCTCAGAAATTGGTGTCAAGTGTTCCATCTCTCATTCCTGACCCACCTGCACCACACAGACAGTCCAAAGAAACACAGTGCAACTGCATGGACGGAGTGGGGATATGTGCAGGCGGAAGGAGAGGAATTCAGGAAGTTTACTGGCTTTTCTAACACACTGAAACATGAACAGCATCATAAAAGCTGATGCAATAATGGGAACAGTCATGTGTAACTAGCTCACAGAAATAGGGTAATAAAGGGTATCTGGATGCAGTAGGTTCTTCAGTTAGTACAGAACTGTGTTATTTAACCAGACCTATAGGTTTTGCTTTAATCCTTTATGTCTAAACAAGTGCTTATTCCCAGCATGAGTCACACTGAAACAAAGTGTTCTGTCTGACCTAATGAGATGAATAAACTAAGAAAGAATTATTAAGGAAAAACCCTTTCTTAAATCAGACATCTCTGATACATCTGTAGCACTAGAAATTAAGTTTTCCCTACTCATGCAGATGATCTTTGCCTGAATCTCTGTCCTCACTTATCAGCAGACAGCTGGTCTGCTGGCTGAAGTACTTTGCTTTGAATGTAGCCACAATTACTCACCCAGATTTGATGCAAGTAGAGTCTTGAGACACAAGGAGACATAAAAGAGATCTGATGGGCTTTAACTGCAGCTGAACACTGCACGAAGACCATTCTCTATAGTAACGCAGACATCATATGGATCCTGTCTGCTTCCCTGTGATAAAGTAGCGACTTAAGTTGCAAAAATTACTGTCATCCATCTCACCACATGCATCTGCGTGCTTGGGAAGAGTAAGAGAAGATGCAGCTATGTGTTTCACAAACAAAATATTTCTTCCAAGTTAAAAAGGGAAGTATTTTAATAAAGGAAAACCACTCAGAATATTCATAGAGTCCTCACAGAGGTAAGAGTGAACTTTGCTTATTGCCTTAATCAGTGCGCTTTTATTGGGCTTTGCAGGGTTCACACGGCATAAGCAGAACTACTATTGGCTAAACTAACTTGACCACGTGTGTTTACTTCCACATGAATGGTTATATGCAGATCTGCACACGCCTCTACGTTGGTGTCTCCTCCCCATTCTGCGGTCAGTGCATCTTGCTTATCATCCTCATTCTTGTTTAAACCATCACTGCTCCTCCTCATTCTCATTATTCCAGGAGGCTTCAAGGACACTGCCTCTGGGGCCGCAGGCTGGGTTGTGCAAAAGGCCTTGAGCAAAATATCATGTCCTTGATCCACTAGGATATTCTCCACATTTTAATGCATTTCACAAGAAATGATCAGGCAACTCACGATGATCTGAGTCCAGACTATCAAGTCCTCTTCCCAGACACTGAAGTCTTCTCCTTGCAGTACAGGAGCAGATCCACACTACAATGTCCGAGACCTCTGAACTTAAAAGGACAGTTTATTCCTTAACTCAAAGTATTATTTGATCTATGCTACAAAGATAACTACATTTTGCTCTTTTATGTGCTTTGACAGTATTTGTTCTCAGTCCTTCCACTACATCTCACTGAGCAAACCATGCATTCATTTGAAGGTTGATGTTATGAGGAACACGCAGGCACATGTTCTACAATACAGATTTATAAATATTTACAGAATCATAGAATCATTAGGGATCAGAAGGGACGTTGAAAGATCATCTAGTCCAATCCCCCTTGCCACAGCAGGATCACCTAGACTGAGTCGCACAGGAACAGATCCACTCAGGTCTTCAACGTCTCCAGAGAAGGAGACTCCACAGCCCCTCTGGGCAGCCTGTTAAAATGCTCTGCCACCCTCACTGTGAATAAGTTCCTTCTGATAATTGTATGGAACGTCCTATGTTCCAGCTTGCACCCATTGCCCATTGTCCTATCACCAGATGATATTGCGAAGAACCTGGGTCCATCCTCCTGACACCCACCCCTCACATATTTATATATATGTAGTTTCATTTAACTTAATTAAACTCTCTTTCCCCAGAAGCAGTGCAGATCATGAGAAAGTTTTGTGTTCTGCAAAACAGCATTCATGACCTTTAAAGTTTTCTTCTGGAGACATCCTTCATATATGTCACATTTCCTTACTCTGCAGCACCAGTTCCTTACACATCTCTGTCATGTTACGTGTTACCTATTTAAATCTCCTTGCCTCTTCGCTCATTTGTTTTATCCTCAATGTTATTATCAAATTTTCATTTTCTACCTGTGGATCCTTTCTTGATCTGCTTTGCCACAGAGAGATTATAATCATAAAATACAAACCATCTCAGTAATACTGAAGAATTTTTTGCAGCTGATGTAATAGAGGAAAACTAATGGTTTTTATTAAAATTATGCTTGAACCTAACGGGCTGAAAATTTGGTCTGATTTTTGTAGGGCATTAACACAGTAGAAGTCTTACAATCCCAGTCTCTATACCTGATTCTAACATGGAAGGGCAACCTGTTCCTGAAAACCTACAAGCAAGTAGAATCCAAAATATCACCCTAAGTCTTTTACCCTGAGTCAAATACTATAATCTCTGCTTATTGCTTTGTAAAGCAGAATTGGTTTACTGAGACAAGATAACATATAAGGACTTCAGAGGTCTGTGGACTAGTCATAAGGTTTTCATTTGCTAGATGGCACAGAAACGTCAAGGTGATGGTTTGCCTAGAACAACTAACATTTACAAACCTATATTCAAGCAAGACATTGGGAAAAAACTTAATGGAAAGGGTGGCCAGGCCTCGGAATAGGGAGGGGATTGAATCATCGTCCCTGGATGTATTTAAAGGTGTGTAGATGTGGAGTTCAAGGACACTCCACAGTTTAGTAGTAGCCTTGGGACAGTTGGGTTATTAGTTGGAGTCAATGAGTTTCAATGTCTTTTCTAACCTGAAGCATTGTATAATTCTAAGAAAAAATTACTCATTCCAGGGTCCTGTCTATACTGGCCTTGCTTACAAAATGAAAAGTGTGCAGCACAACACCTACTTTTTAATTAGCCCCCATTATTTTTTTATTCTATTCTATAAATAATTCCTACAGAAACTTTTGCCAAAGTTTCTCAAACATTAACCATATAATGAAGCATGCTATTCCCATTTTACAGCTGAAAAGACAGAAACGTGAAGCAAATAAATCTACATTAAAATTAAAGCCAAGCGATCTGAAAGTGAAAAAAGAATCAGACTTCAGTACCCTGTCAGCTTACCCGGTCATCAACACAGAAGATGCTTGGCAGACAGAGCTGCCATGGTTTCCTCAGGACCTCTGAGGGACACAGCAGATCAGCAAGACTAGTGCCAGGACAGGTTGTGCCTGCCAGCTAACAGCACAGTGATCCAACACAGACTGCCAATTAAAATCTTTATATTACATTTTCTGTCATCATATCAACAGGTCAGAATTGATACTGAGCAGTTAAGACCAAAAAACAGAGTGTTTATATTATTCTGCCTTAACTGAGAGGTACTGTTTGCAAAAGATTTATGAAAAGCCATCAGAGAATTGTGAGGAGACGGAAGGAAAATTGAGGGAGAAGGAATTGCTCAACTTTAATTTGAACACTGCCTGGTTTTATACTGGAAATATCTGCCCTATAATTATATGGAAATATTTCAATTAGCTCTTCTTGTATGTAGATACTGCATCTATCATTAACTGTAAATATTAGGTAGTATTTATATTAGAGGATTACCAGAACGTGTTTTCAGCTACTGGAGGGGCCAAGAGAAATCACAGGCAAGATTCAAGACCAAAGCAACAAGGACACTTCTTGTCCCAAATTATTCGGACAGGACTGATACCATCAAGAAAAGGAAACAGGAAAAGGCATTTCTACCCCAGGATGATAAAGAATTTTAAACACAGATTTGAAACCAATAAGTTATTTGTAATCAGTTACTAAAAGCATAATAAATCTTACTGTGACACCTCATTACAGAATGACATTCTAGAAAACTGAGGGTACACAGTACAGCAAGCATAAAATGTACATAGACTCCAAACAGACACACAAAAAGGATGCAGAAAGACTTAATTCCTCAAGTGTTTGAAGTCCCTAAATCTGTTTCTGAATATTTCCAGTCTATCAAGACTGTTGCTCAACTTGTAAGTGGATTTTTAACATGCAGGTCTTTGCTAGAATCTAAGTTCTTGAGCATGGGTCAGATTTTTTGGTATGTAAAAATCACTCTGCATCACCTTTTACCATGTTTCAGAGTTCTTTGTTTCCCATCTCACAAAGAAAACCATGTTTTTGAAAACTCCAGACACAGACTGTACTTTCTCAATCTATTTCCTGCAGAGACACAGAGCTGCCTCTCCTGACCACATTATAAATATGAGAAGGGTAGGAGACACAAGTTATTTACACTAATACCTTTTTTTTTTAATCTGGTAAGTAAATCACTCTTCATCTGAAAGTATTTAAAGGCTTCCACCAGCACTGGCTGCTGGTGGAAAGAGGAAAACAGCAATAAAATAATAAATAGCACAATAGGATATTTAAATATTATGAGCACATGAGCAAACACAATAACAAATCTGATCCCATCTTGGCTGAACCTTCAGCATGTGTAACTGCAGTAGTGTGGTCTGCCCAGAGACTTAGAATCTGACACTTGTCAAAAACCAAAATAATAAATTTTGGCTGAAATAATGTGTTTTTACCAATACAGTGAAACAAAGAGGTAGCAGCCAGAGAGTATCTCAGCAGCCACTGCAGTTGTGACCAATATCCTCCTCATTAAGCACAAAGACTCGCCTGACTACAGTGTATCACCTGATAGGTATATTCCAGCCTTAATGCATCACAAATTATTTCAAAATAGTATTTTAAGCATGTAACTCACAGCTAGCCTCTGTGATCAATGGGAAAATCAGAGTCGCATAATGACCATAGACTCTTTTCTTCTTCCTTATCCCCAAACTGTCCCTAAATATTTCCCAGGCTGCCCCCATCCCCTCCCAATTGCTGGCGCAATACAAAAAGCAAAATCAATTTCATCATTTCAAGTTGCACCTCTATGAAGTAGTCTATGCTAGGAAACAGCCCAGAAGAATCTGTGGTCCACACCAGGACTTGGCATGTTTTCCTGTCTCTACTCAGTAGACTCTAGGTAAAATAGGTAAAATCAGGGTACCCCCCCAAGCAGGACCTGCCCAGGACCCCAAGGCTGCATCCAAGGGGGAACCACAATGCAGAGCAAATGTAGGCACAGCAAGGCTGTGATGGTGCAATGCAAAAGTAATTGTGCTGTTACAGTAATTCAGAGGACACCAAAAGAGTGAAAAAAGGAGAGCTGGTAAAGGGAAGCTTTCAGGATTTATTAGATATTGGCACTATAAGGCCCCTTCTTTGAAAAAATGCCAAGCAGCCTACTCAATACCATCCCTTGCTGGCTCCAACACAGCAACTGCAAGCACTACTCACCGCTGCAGCAAACTCAGACCTGTTGGTCCAGGTCCAGAGATGCTAATGCCAAGCAAAACAGCAGATTTACACCTGGGAAAAGAATCTGTAATGTAAGAAGTGCACGATCTTTACTCTCATTTATAATGGTAGTGGAGGAACTAACTACAGGGGGTGCTTAGCATATTTACAAGACACTACAGGAGACTTACCATATTTACAAGCGACAATGGCATAATTTTACATGCAGAAGTTTAAGTATTGCAAAGTCTTCCTGTCTTTACCTTCTGTGATATACAGCATCTCTCTACACTTCAAGCCGAAACTTTCAGACTCTACTAAACTACTGGTCTCAAAGATCTTACTATAAATACTTTAAAAGAGACAGAGTAGTTTGGTTTGGAGTTTCTTTCTATAACAAGAATATTATAACATGATATAACATATTATAACTATAACATGAGGTTTTTATTTTTCANTTTATGCATTGCTTAAATAGGGAAAAGAAAAACACTTTGTTAATGCTTCAAAATAACATGAGGTTTTTATTTTTCATTTGCAGCAATAAAACATGCTGACGCTAAGTTTGGGTGCAGTACCTGTTGAGCATGAATGTGTCCTGTTGAGCACCAATGAACACTGTTCTACTGGGTCTCACTTCTTTTACAGAATAATACTAAGGAATCAGTGTATTTCCTATTCTGCTCTTCAGTCCTGGAAAAGGACACCAGGAGGTGGAAAGAAGGAACAGAGTATGCCAAGACTAGTCCGTGTTGGGTACAGACTATGCTGGGTGCATAAAACACTGAACTGGACTTAGCCCAAGTGGGAATCTGTTCTGTTTCCATCCTCTAGCACAGGGCAGGGGCTTACAACACTGTGCTGTTTGCTTTGCAGCCGAGCAGAGGTGGGGCCAGGCCATGCTCAACTGGTGAAAGATGACAAACAGCCAAAGATGACGGTTTGAATGCTTTATCACACTTAACACTCTGAAAAACAAAACCTGATCTTGTGCTTGACTTAAGAAATCTAAGGTTCTAAATAAGGATCACATGCTTGAGCTATGGAAGAGGCACTGTATAATGTTTGAGCATGGTGACGTACAGGAAACACCTTTTAGACAGAAGGAAAGAGCAGGACTGCTAACTATCCTTGGAAGCAATCGTGACAGGAGCCACAGAACCCAGAGCAGATGCTTGCTGCCACTCCATGGGGCACACTGTGCTACAACTTTCATTTGTGACATGTGACAACAAAGTGTGGATAAAAAACAGCTTCTTTCTTCCTCCCTCACTGTATTTTAACCCGATTATCCATAGCAAGATTTTTACAAGCATAATAGGAAAGATGAGACAGAGGACAGATTCATCCCTACTACTCAATGTAGCAATGCAACTGAGTCACTTAATATGGAAAAGTCACCCAGAGCTCTCCCCGGATAGGTACTCATGATGCAGGAGTAATTCAGCCCACCTAAAAACAGCTTCAATATGGGGAAAAACAGGCAGAATTAAAAATTGCTTTAATTGAAAACTATTAACACTAACAAAACCACAATATTGTAAAAGAATATACTGGTTTAGTCATTACTGGCTTTTACCGCTTTAAAATGCTTTTTCATTTTTCCTAAGACTCTGGATCCTAATTTATTCATAAAATATCCCTCCATTTTCCCACTGAGTTTAATGCTCAAACAACTCAGGGAAATTTCCCAGTTGGGTATGTTTTGACATAGACTGCTATTTACAATACTTACTAAATATTTTCATTCAGGTCTTCAGAAAACATACGAAAAGAGAACCCAAATTTTGAACAAGACCCTGCTTGAGATTAAACCTGGGGACAATGTCCATCAGATAACCCCTCCCAGCCCTCCAAGCTGCATCTCATCACAGTCACAGCATCTTTCATGTGAAATCCAACCCTCCACTGAAGGACAGGCTTTTGTCAATTGCCATCTTAAGTTACTCATAACAACCATGTATAAATGATGGACCCAATTCTGTGATCGCTAAATTCTGATCACACATATTTCATTAAATGAGGGCAGAATCAAGTCATGACACCATGTGTAGACTGTCCAGCTGGTTTGGTTTTTAGATATATATAAGCAGGATAGGAGAAATAGTATTAACAGAATTAGATACTAATATAATAGAATTAGCTACTACCAATTTAGAATTAGATGCTTGGGTTACCTCATACCATAAAGTCAATAACAAGAGACAGGAATCTAACACAGATGCTCTATTTTCTCAGTGGAAGTCTCAATTAAGGAACCTCTGCTAAGGTGGAGTCCTGAGATTGTATGGCATATGGGACCTCTGACCCAACACAATGAGCATGCACAAGGACACTCCTATTGAAATTTACTCTGGTTGCAGAATAAGAGTTTGCCTATAAAAATCATGATGTTGATGTTCTGTCTTGTCTGATGCTGCTCTTGCATCATAGTCAGAGCTGCATCCAGAATCACAGAATAATAGAATTATTCAGGTTGAGACAGACCTTTAAGCTCATTGAATCCAACTATTAACCCAGCTGTCCAAATCCCACTGCCAAATCCTGTCCCTAAGCTCCAGATCTACACAAATTTTAAACACATCTAGGGATAACAATTCAACCTCCTCCCTGGGCAGCCTGTTCCAAGGTCTGGTGACCCTTTCCATTAATAAGATTTTCCTAATTCTTTGGGAAGCCGGTTTTTTGTCACTGCTCTGCTTTCCTTTCTTCTTACATATATTACTAGGTGTGTGCTGGTCCACAACACTGAACAACTCAGGAACTCACAAAAACTGATCACTTTCAGATGAACTACCTGAACTACCACGACAAATAACAAGCCTGCAAAGTATTAAGCCAATAATTAATTACACAAGTTTTAAAGTAGTTACTTTTACACATAATAAATTGTTACTGTGGAAACTGAGTCAAAGTCCACCTCTAGAAGAGACTCTGCCATAACTGTAATTGTTTCATACACCTTAAAGCATGACAATTAAATATCCCTGAGTAGATAAATTCAGCTACATGGATTATTCACTTCTGTAGCATATACGACTACGGTACTACCCACATTACTTACCTTTACTATGCACACACTTCATACTCAATGAAAACCCATAGTTACAAAATAACTAAGTAATAGAGGATCATTAAGGCCTCTTACAGAGTAAAATACTTTCATAGTATATGGTCTGACTAATAATTATGTTACTCTGATTTATTTGCATGTTGTAAATATACAAATACACATAACAAACATGCAAGTAAACATAAATATTTAGAAAGATATCCTCTGAGTTGTGAATAAAAGACTGTAAGAATCTGGCATGAATGCAATTTTATTCAGGAAACTGTCATACACAGACCCATCTCAGAGGTGTTGTTCAACTTCTACAGTGTTTTAGCATTTTGTATCCCTACCTCTGCAGTAGTTTAGAGTCTCCAATGGAAAGGGATTCCTTCTGTTATATTTCACTTTTCTTTGTGTATAAACCAGCTTAACTCTACTTACATTCTTACTGCCATTTTTAAAGTGCAGACAGATGCCTGCATTATCAATCCTCACAGAGATGAGTAATTTATTGTGATGTGTGCAATTGAAAAGGCTGCACAAAATTTACTTGTACAAAACTGAATACAAGCCTGAGCCTCAAGGAGGATTTTCTTACTTCAGAACTTGTACAGCTTCCAAAAAATTTGCTACAGAATACCATACCCAGCTGTGGGATGCACAGTGCTCCTCAGTTTAGCCTTCTGCATACCAGAGAAGACAGCAGGGGTAACATGCTGAGTTTTCAGACTCAGCACTACCAGCTAAAACTAAAACTCCTTCCTTGGAGCCTTCAGCAGGTCATTCCCCAAAATATGCTGTAGCACTGGAGATAGTGTGGTTGCCTGCAAATTCATATCAAGAATCATATTTGCAACAAGTGAAGCTTCAGTCATACTAATAATTTAATAGTTTGACTTCTGCAAGTAACTTTTAGAGTTTTCTTTAAGACTGTTGAAAGATAAACACAAGCTGCCAGGATATACAAAATACTTCCACTAATTGCAAAATGCCTACTGAAGCCTTTGCACAAAGAATTCTGCTTTTCCAGATTCAATTTCAATGCAATCAAAATATATTCAAATTTTTCTAGAAGACAGGATTGAATTCAAATAATAGTTTTCCTATCCTGGGGAAATATATACAAAATAATCTTCATTTTAGAGTTGTGAAAATAAGGAAGATAATAGAAAACAATAGACTGAATACTGAAGAGGAGCAGAGCATACATGCGTTATTTACAAGGCAGAAGATTTAAGTATTCCAGAAGCTGAAACCAGCTCCCACATTAATGGAAAGGATATGTGAGTTATTACACAGCTGCAATAATAACATTTCAGTATGTTTTGAACTCACATTCTATTCACTGTAGATGGTAGCACATTTATAAACAGTACTAAAAAATATCTCTTCAATTTTATCTTCATTATAGTTAGAAAAGTACAAAAATCCACTTCAGTTAATGGGATGGAGCAAAGGATCCTATGAACTTGCAGAACTAAAGACTTTTCTTTCTCAAACTTTATTACCACAATATCTAACAAAAAATTACCACCAAACATAAAATAATAGTGAAAAAGATGGTTGCTGGTTTAAAGTATTTCATAGAATCATAAGGAATTGGAAGGGAATTCGAAAGATCATCTACTCCAGTCCCCCTGCCACAGCAGGATCACCTAGACCAGGTCGCACAGGAACACAGCCAGGTGGCTCTCGAACATCTCTAGAGAAGGAGACTTCACAACCCTCCTGGAAAGCTTGTTCCAATGCTCCGTTACCCTCACTGGGAAGAAGTTCCCACTGATATTTATATGGAACCTCCTCTATTCCAGCTTGCACCCATTGCCATTTGCCCTATCACTAGAAGACCTTGAGAAGAGCCTGGTTCCATCCTCCTAACACTCACTCCTCACATATTTATAGACATTAATGAGGGCACCCCTCAGCCTCCTCCAAGCTAAAGAGACCCAGCTCCCTCAGCCTTTCCTCATAAGGGAGCTGTTCTGCTTCCTTAATTATGGTTGCTCTGAGCTGGACACCCTCCAGCAGCTCTGTGCCCTTCTTCAACTGAGGGGCCCAGATCTGGACACAATACTCCAGACGCAGCCTCACTAGTGCAGAGTAGAGGGGGAGAAGAACCTACCTCGATCTGCTAACCACNCCAGACACAACACTCTGCACTTACCCTTGCTGTACCTCATAGTTTCTCTCTGACCAGCTCTCTAGCCTGTCCAGCTCTCGCTGAATGGCAGCACAGTCTGCTGAGGTGTCAGCAACACCACCCAGCTTTGTGTCATCAGCAAACTTGCTGATAGTGCACCTTAATCCCTCATCCAAGTCATTAATGAATAGATTGAAGAGGACTGGTCCCAGTACCGATCCTTGAGGGACTCCGTTAGATACTCCAACTAGTCTCTGTCCCATTTACCACCACTCTCTGGCTTCTATCCTGCAGGCAGTTCACAATCCACCTCACTGCCCAATCATCCAGTCCACACTGCCTCAGTTTGGCTACAAGGATGCTATGTGAGACTGTGTCAAATTGCCCCCATCCTGTTGGTTTCTGAGCAGGCAATCAAATCCATGTGAAATGTCCACCCATCACAAGATCATTAGTTCTACACATAAGTCTAATTCACCTGTGCTGTTGCAGAGCAGAACCATTGCTTCAGACCCTCAAAATGTTTGACCAGCTCTCTCACAGAAGAAACAGAAAAGAAGGGGTCCTTGGCACCTCAGAAAACAAGGCAGAATATTTTCCTTATTAAGCTGCTAAAAATGAAGAAAACAGAGTATTACTGGAGGATGAGAGAGGCACTTGGTTTTTATTATGAAGTCAATAGCAAGTGTTTCCTCAACCCTTCCTAGCAGCACACTAGCTAAAAACAGAGAAATAAACTAAGAATGCCAATAATGACATACCAAAGGTCAGGTAGCTGCCTACTTCCCTCTGCCGATGGATGTGCCCTTCAAAGCACTCAGACCACTGCCCTTTATCCTCCAGATTTCACCAAATGAGGCTTTTTCCAAGAAGCACAACACAAATCAATAGTACATTAATAGCTAACACTGAAGCATTTACTCTCTTTTCTGTTGCACTATCATCCTTTGATGCGGTCCTTTCACACCAGGAATACCTTTGTAAAGAGTGCAACAGACAAGCTTCTATTTTCAAACACCGCTATTCCTAAACACTTATGCTAGGAAAGACCCAGGATGCAACCTGTCCCAGAGCTAGGTATGTCAGATAACAACCTCTGTTGTGCAGAACTTTGTTTCATTTTGTTGCATAATCCTCTATTTCAAGAAAGTAAGTAAAACAATCCAATCCAGCTTCCTAGTGTTCTGATGTGCTGCTTAATATAACCATGATATACCTCCACAACACAGAAGCTACAGATGGCTTCATGCTACCAAGGTTACTCACACCCTCACCATCTACTACCACAAAACTGTTGTGCCTTTTTCTGCCTTACCACACAATGTCCAAACTTATGAATATAGGTCATAAAGCAACAAAAGCTCAAACAGTGCTGGTGGTACATTATTTACTTATTAAAGAACCCCAAATACCACAAATGTCAACGTGCTCCTGACCATCTTCCTCAGTAAGTGCAATCTCTGGGGTAGTGGGCAGCAGAATCCTGTAAGAAGCTCAGTGCAAAGGAAGCAGCAGCCACACAGTGGTCTCTGTCCCTCCTTGTGGCCGTTTAACAACAGGGAATAAAGGATTTTCCTTGAAAGCAACCAGCACTGACTGTGAGGAGGCTTTTTTTTATAAAAGAGAAGCTTTTTATTCTCTTTATTTCTTTTCAATGATTTATTTTCTTTTTAGTGCTTTTTTTTACTTGGCAAACCTTTTCAGTGTTTCTCATGTTTAAAGCAAACAGAAAGGAATGTCCAGAAGACTTCTGTGTCTGCTTTTCCCAGTCTTGCGCATTCTGAATCATTTGTAGACATCAACATCACCTTATGTTTGCTAAGCTTTCAGTTTTCTACTTACATTCATCTCCGTATCACTTCTTTCTCTTCTGTCAATTCTCTTTCTTTCTCATCATTGCTTTCTGTCACCATCTCATTTAATGCAATTCAATTCTCCATTTACCAACACCAGGGATAAACACACTCAGCACTGCTGCCAGGTGCTCTAACAGGACAGTTCAGAGACACTGAACCATTACCGCTCTTTCTTTCATGCAACTTGTTAATGAAAAGAAGCTGCATGGAGAATCCTTTTCTTGGGTATCAAGACCATTTCATTGATACTCCTTGGTTCTGGGTTTGCTGTAGAATGGCTGTTTTTTCAGAGCACTAATTATCTATGCAGAAGGCTGCACACTACATCACAGAACCTGGAAATCTAGATTATCTGCTATATTAGACATCCTGCTTAGTATGAGGTATGGTCCCTGTTCTAGAGGAACAAGGTATTTCCTGGGCTTTGAGCACATATGGTTTTGATACTACAGCATCTTCCTTGGTGGACTATCTTCTCCAGGACTTGTCCTGAAAATCCTGTATTCTTCATTCAAACTGGGAGCAATGACACAAATAAATTTGCTTCATCAACATCATGACAACTGACCAGAAACTCCAGGATCACCAACTGATGTCAGCAGCATGTGTTTTAGTGACACCCAACCACAATGACAGTGGTTTTAAGGAACAGAAAATTACTGCAGGAGAACACTTTCAGCTATGATGTGTAACACATCAAAAGGTAAAACACACACAAACCCCTTATATTATCTCAACTAAATTGAATTGTGTGTCTTGCTGGAATGTGTGTGCACATGCAAACCTCTACAATGTCATGACTTTCATGCTGCTCATTGATTTCTAGGAATCAAAACCACAATGCAAATAAGGAGTCAATTAGTTCTTATCAGGACCTCCCAGTCTGAGGCAGTGGTAGGATACACAGTTCTGCATAACAATTGGATAAGTTTTTTCTAGCCAGGTAACCGTCCTCAAGGACCAGGAACAGATGTAGTCAGCAACATGATTAATGCCTTTGCCCACAGTACAGAACAGACTTTAGCAGCTGTCAGCAGTTTCAAATGGTACAGGCATTCCCTCCCCACTTCCTCTAGTTTCACTACAATTTTTATGGGAGAAAAGCTTTTCCTTTTCTCATTAGGATTACTTAATTCCATAATTGCCATCTAGCTGTAATGAAATTATTTGGAGCTTCTTTGAAATACATATCATTCACCATATGTTCACTTTATTTTAAAAGAGCTCTATAGTTCAGGTTGCAATTCTTTGCCTACCAGAATATGTCACTAAAATGAATATTCACGTGGCACTTCCAGTGGCGTTGCTTTATATCAAACCTACAGGAGTCATTATGTGAAATATGTTCATTTGATTCGTGTCAACGTGGAGGGAAGGCAGGATGGTGTATGTGTGCCACCTGTTGAACATTTTGGTGTACTGGCCTGAGCCAGTTATGTTAACTGCATAAAGTCTAGAAGATTCCAGAGAGTGAGAAGAGCATGTGCCAAATGAGATATGCCTATTCATGAATATGC
The DNA here is from genome assembly GCA_013397515.1 of Upupa epops. Taxonomy (NCBI): domain Eukaryota; kingdom Metazoa; phylum Chordata; class Aves; order Bucerotiformes; family Upupidae; genus Upupa; species Upupa epops. Next base: position 153,479 of record VZRI01006014.1, read on the forward strand.
ATTAACATAAGGGATATAAGCCACAGCGGGGGTTGGGGATGCATGCGTCTTGGTGGAGCAGAAAGCTCTCGGCGCACCCACCGCTGTTTGCTAGTCTTTATTTGTTCAATAAATTGGAAACTTTATTTGGAATCCTGTTTGGGACTAAATTATTTATCACAATTAAAAGGCTTGTCAGTGCAGCCCACCACTGCCTCGAGTGCTTGTAAATTATGAACTTTAATTCTCTGTCTGCAAGTGCTAATCTCAGCACAAAATAGAAAAATAAACTACTGGCATCAATTAAGTTTATAATTTTCATAAGTAGATTAGGATTTTTATAGTATCTCCAGCATGCACTTGGCTGTATTAGAAGTCACTAAGAAGTCATGCACTTGACCAGTCCAAATAAAGAGAAAATGGTTGTAAATATATTATAATTTCTGTTTCTAGATTTCAGGGAATTGCCATTATCAGCAACATTAGTAGTAATTTCAGAAGCATCACCATTACTGTCTTAAATGAGGTGAGGTATTGAGGAAGAACTGGTGGCAAAACAAGACTCAGTTGCCTTCCCTTCAGTGGAGAAGGCCCTACTACGGGTGTTTTGGGTTGAAAAAGTGGCCTCGATCAGTGTCCCGGGTTAAAACAAAAGGCAGTCTTTCTAGATTGCCACCTGCAATCTTAAAACACACCAAACCAGCTCTCATAGAATCTGTCAGCTTGGGGAAGCAAAACGATATATTACATCTAAATCTAAAAGAAAGAAGAAAAAGCACAAATAGGTGACACACACAAAACAGAAACTGTGACACAATCTGAGAAAAAAATGGGCAAAGAATTATGCAGCAGTTTTTGGCTTCATAAAGGATCCCCTGGGGAAGAGACACACACACTGCAGCAAAAAGGGAAACCACTCCAGGACTTTTCAAACCAAATTTTGTGACATTCTGCCAAAAGGTATGAGAGCTACAAGTCCTTTCAGCTTCTTGCACGAATGCTTCAGCCAGCTCAAAAAAACACCAGAATTCTTATCACATCAAACCATGACAATAGGGGGTCTTTATACATCAGTGTCTGGGATTATGTGGGTGGAAAGCTGCTTCCATGCCACAACCCACAACCAGCAAGTATCAGGTACACAATGTGTTTGTGTACAGATCCCAAATAACCTGGGCTTGCACCTTCCAAATAGCAAGCAGAAATCATCGAGAACAGTCATTTTCACAGTATCACAGTAATGATGAGGCTGGAAAAGACCTTAAAGATCATCCAGTCCAACCTAAAACCAACCAAGTAACCCTAAACATCTGACATCTAGATCATGCCATTCAGCACTTCATCCAGCCTAACCTTAAACACCTCCAGAGATGGTGACCCAACCACCTCTGTGGGCAGCCCATTCCAAAATCTGATCACTTCTAGTAAAAGACCTCTTCCTAATGT
>VZRI01006017.1:13172-36116 GCA_013397515.1 Upupa epops
TGGACTGCATGATCTTTCAAGGTCCCTTTCAATCCCTAAGGATGCTATGATTCTATATGTTGTCCAAGCAACAGTCACACACTCTTGGAACTTTCCTGAGCTTCGCTCTCCCCATCCATGAGTTGTCATTCTGTCTTCTTTCTCACCACAGTGTCCCTTCAAGTAACTTTCTTGTAACTTTCCAAGTCCTTGACCCTGCCCAAGAACTGCAGGTATAAGGGTACAGGGCTCGCTACAGTCTTCGTTCCACACAGAGGTAGTTTGGATCGCTCACATGTCCATTTTCCAGTAAATAATCACTCCCACTCTACCTCACCTCAGGGGCTGTTTCCCAGCAGGAGGAGGGATGTGCCTGCTGGTGGCTCAGAGAGAAGAGCCTGTGTGTCTTTAGCTCTGGAAACTCCTCTGGACATGGCAAGTCGGAAGGGTTGGGGCAAGGACATGCACTGTCCTGGGGGTTTGGAACTGGGGCTGTGATGCAGACAGGTCCAGATGGCTGCCCCATATTCCCTCTGAGGTGCTCTAGTCCTGCAGTGTCCCTGGGGTGCTGGCAGGAACCCACCTTCCTTGATTTTTTTTCCTGGCTGTTTTTTTGCTAGAAGGCCCTGCCTGTCCTTGCTGCCACAGTGCAGCTGATCTCCTGGGATGACTCTGGGATCCTAGGCGTCCCAAACATCTGTAGCTCTAAGCTCAGGGAGCCCACTAACCGTCCTCCTGGTCTGAGACTGCCCTTTCCCTCACACCAGGAAGTAAGAGGGAAGGTAACTAGCTTTGGCTGGTTTCTAGTTGTGATTTATCAGAGATGAGGCTTAGATTCAGTATCAGGAAGAAGATCTTTACTGAGAGTGGTTGGACACCGGAACAGGTTGCCCAGGGAGGGGATGGAGTCACCATCCCTGGAGGTGTTAAAAAAAGGGAGTACCTAGAGCACTTGGGGTCTAGGGGTTGGGGAGATACTGGAGTGAGGACTGGACTTGGTGATCCTGAAGGTCCTTTCCAGCCACAATAATTCTGTGATTCTAAGATGATGAGTTAGTGGAGCCTGGAAATCCCCATGTTCTCCTGTTAGTGGTACCAGTGATACAAATGTGCTTACAGCAGAGATAGAAGCCCTTGAGTAGCACGAGGGTGAGGAATCAGGTTAGGGTTTGTGACAGGATTCGGGATGGCTGAGAAAATAACGTACTGACAGGCAAAACAACTGGTCTCAGCTGCTCAGCCAGCTAACCCACCCCACATCCTCTTCATGTCTTGGCTGTGGCTTCCCTTTCATGCTCAGCATTTTGGTCACAGGGAGCGTCTGCTCAGTGACCCGCAAGGAGCATTGGCCACCCCTTTTAGAGGTCCCAGCGCAGCAGCCAAGTTCACTTCAAAGCAGTGAAAAGACACTGTTATAAAAAAAACCAAGGAGTCAAATCAAGTTTATTTTCTCCAGGAAGATTTTATTCATGGCTTCCAGCTCACAGTTTCACCGCTCGAGATTCTGCGTTAACACCAATGCAACGGAGGGAACCAAACTGGTTTCGTGTGGGACACTCAGGACTCTTTTCTAGGGGATACCTCCGAAACACCAAGTGGATTTGCTGCTCTGTTCCCATGCTTGTGGTGCTATTTTTGGTACCTTCCAAGCAATTTGCGGGTAGGAGCCCTGCCCCAAGCGAGCAGCTGGAGGATAATACTGTGTCTAAGAGGACCAAGCTGTAGTTTTTGCACAGTGAGTCGCCAGTACTGCTGAAGAGCCAGATTTATGGAGAGAGGGCTGCATTCCTTCACCGCTAGACACTGCAGCATCCCCACCCACCAGCTGTTGCCCAGCCTGAGGAAGTCACATCCCAGCCCCGCTGCAGCTATGCCCCACCCCGGGAAGCAGAGAAGCCTTAAACAAGCTGCTTTGTTTTGGGGAGTCCCATGGCCCAGATAACCAGGTCTGGCTCTTGTGCGTTTGCTCAGGGTGAAATTTGAGGGCTCCAATTTCTTTTTGCAGCTCTCTTCCTCCAGCTTAATCTGAGAAGGTGTCCCCTGCTTGCCCTCGCTCCCCAATGTCTCAGATCTCGCGCGTCTCCCTGACAGTGAGATAGGAGTGATAATGGCCTGAGGTGTCCTTCAGTCCTGTAGAACTGATGCAGCCCTGATCACATTACAGCTCCGCTCATGATCTTGATCCTACTCACTTTGTGATGTAGCAGAGGGAGAGTCCCATCTGCTCCTAAGGAAGAGAAGGAATAACAAGTCCCTGTCCCTTGTCAAGTGCCCTGAAGCATTGCTGTCTTTTCCTGTACCTGCTGTCAGATGACAGTACCACCTGTCTGGGAGAACCCGGAAGGATTAGGACTTGGCCTTTGGCTCACATCTCTTCCTTTCCTGCCTTCCTTCTAGGACAGAGCATTAGCCTGAATAGTTGGCTTGTTCTACCTAAGTACATAGGAGCCTTAATCTCCTCACCAGAGTTTGCTTATGAGTTACTTTGATATGGATTATCGAATCAGAAAGAACCACCCTCTAACTCCATTCCATGGGAGAGCTGGGAACTTGGCCAAAACGGAATGGGCTTCCTGAGCAGGGGCCAGCCAGCCAAACCTGATCAGCACCCAGGGCTTTGAGGCCACTGGCTAAGCCTCTTCTTGGATCTAATTCTCACCCCAAGGCTTCAGAACTAGGGGAATTAGGGGGCAACAAACTGAAATAGCAAGCTCATATCTATCCTCTTTGTACCAGAGCATCTGCTCCCCTCCAGATTCAGGGGCAGGCAAGAAAACAACTGCAAACCCAAACCATTTACAACTTGAGCCCATCTCCTGTAAAAAAAGGAACAGACCTGATCACCAGGAGACGATGGATCAACCCATTTTGTTGTTTCTCTTGAACCCATTAAATAGGGAGGCAGATTTTCTGTAAGTAGGTGGCTCTGAGGCAGAGGACACTCCCTGTAAGAACACAGTCCTGGTGCTAACAACCCCACCAAGTTGTTCTGTAACATGGGGATCCTCAGCAGAAAGAAGTGTTGCCTTGACAGCTCTGTGGCTGAACCAGTCCTCCTGTGGTTTTGCTGCTCTTTAAGGAAGGCAATAGACTGTATAGTTATCACCTGAAATGGGATAAAATCCCTCCCACCAAACTATACAACCTACTACCTCACCTCCACAGAGCAGTGCAGAGGTGTTGCCCGGTTCAGGACTGTTCCACTGGCTTTGCATTTCTTGCACCACCTGTGTCCAGGCTCGGTGTGGCAGTAGGTGACGAGAGCTGAAGACCTGACTGTCTCCTTAGGAAAGACAGTAGATTGTATAGTTAGCTCAAAGGGAGGATTGGACTCCACAACTATTCAATCTACTACCTCAGCCTCAAGGACAGCTTGGGACCACGGCAGCTGGAGGCAATGAGATGATCCTTATCCAGGCATCGGCTGCGCTGCGGTTTCTGCAAAGAGAAATGCATGGAAATTCATCAGATTTCATGATGTTCAGGAAAAGGAGCCTCATACCCAACCTTTTCCTTCTTTAAACCTCCTTCAGTCCGCCAGGGCTATGCTTAATCCTCAGCAACGATGCCAGCTGCAAACTTTATGCACCTGGGGGCTCACAGAAGGAGCAGCCCTCCCCGTGGAACCCAGGGCCATACGTGCAGCAGCACAGCTCTCCTGCAACGGCAGCGACAGCAAGGAACCCACCGCCAGGCTGACCTCACCTCCTGAGCACACAGCCTATCTAGAACAAACCTGCCAGACCAGATAAGAGAATCCATCAATTTAGCTGCTCCAGGGAATTGAGCAGATTAGAAATAACTGAGTACAAGGAAGCTTTTAGGCTGCAGATGTAATGGTATTGAGTACATCAAGGCAGATCTCATTTCCTAAACAAATGAGTGCAGTGCGCAGGCTTGGTGTCCCTTTAACGCTACAGCGCAGCCAGGCAATATTAGCATGGATCTGAGACACGCTGGCTTCCCCCCAAGCTCTTGGCTCACCTTCTGAGACTTCGTTTCATGCTCTGTACGCACGAATACAGATGCAAGGTATTAAGCTGGTAGTTTCAAAGAAACGTGTGAGGTTCCTTTGCAATGAGAAAGAATTCCCCGCGCGGATTAAAGGAAGCTGTAATGCAAAAGGAGCCACTGGTAGTGCATTCAGCGGGCACAGTGGAGACCCAGAGGAAGACTTCCCATGAGGATATGTCCCCAGCCTCCCCAAACATCTGCCAAGTACTGTGCTGGGAGAGGCAGAAGAACCCAAGGCTCCTAGTGCTTTGTGCTTCCACAGCTAAGAGGTAGCAGCCTTAATAAGTGAGATTCCCAAAGGTCTGGTGAATTAATGTAGCTGGGATCTTTGAGGTGAGAGTTTACAATGGTCTGGGGGACGCGGATACCTTTGCAACACATTTGCCTCTGTTCCTATGCAGAAGTCCTCCTCGCTGGCACTACAGTCCAGGTAATTCTCTTAATTTCCTTTGACAAACTCAGCCTTCATAAGGGATGACCTACTGTGCCAGGCCATCTGGACCAGGCCCCTCCTAGTGTGACAGGATATAAGCGATGTCAAAAAACCCATGATGCAGGACTGATTCCTATAGCTTTGAAGTACCCAGCCCATCCACAGTGCCAAGTATCTTGCATCCTCGTTTTACTGACAGAGAAAGGGATGCAGAGACTGAGCATCTGTCCTTAGCTCATGCAACAGCAGCCAGAGTTTCACTGAGGTTACAGTCAAGCTCAAGGATCCATCCAGTCTATCACCGGCCACTCTGTCTCCTCAGGGACAGAAATATTAGTTTAGATTAAATTGTTCCAGCTTCCCAAACATGAAGTTGATGCTGCAAAAGGGATCATGGTGAGAGAAAGGCTGCAGTTGCAGCAATGGTAGAGGACTGGGGAGGTCGGTGGCCCAGAAGATGACATCAGGCGACTCATACAGCATCTTCTCTGAAGAGACTCTTGGCAACTGAGCTGAAGGAGAACCCTTTCCTAGTTAAAATGAAGACATGCAGGCCAGGCGTTTAAAAGGTCACTCTTGATACCATCGTGGAGAACAGGCGTTGGGGCCAATCTCAAACCGTGGGTGGGAAATTACATTAACTAACTCCTAGTTCCCATAGATCTAATTATACATGGAGAGAGGAGAAGGAGAAAAAAAATCCCTTCTGACTTCTATAAGTAATCCTGAAAACAGGAGATTTAATTATAATAATTGCCTTAATGAGTATAGGTTTTGGGAATACCCAGCTGCTGACTCTGCAATCCTGATCGTGCCAGGATCTGTGAAGAAAGGAGTCAGACAGGAAGATTTAGAAATACTTTGCCTTCACTATAACCATCCTACCTTCAGGATCTCTGTCCCACTTGTTTGTGCTACCTGCTGTACAAATTCCAGTGACAGAAACCCCTCTCCTGGGTGATCTGGGCTCTACACCATCAAGAGGAAAGATGGGGAAAGAAGGAGAAACAGAGAGGTGACCAAAGATCACACAGTCTGTGGTAAAACTACCACTGGAACCAGCTTTGCTCCCCTCTCTGGTCATGCTACCAGGGTAATGGTTTGGCTGGGACAGCAAAAACAGGTCAGGACATGCCGTTATCCACCACTTGTCTTGGACAGAGTGGGGAAACGTGACGTTCCATTTTAAACCTGCAGAAGAATCAGAGATCCTGGGAGAGAGAGAAGATCACAGGCATCCTGGGTAGCAGTTCCATGGTAAAACCCCGCTGGGGTTTCTCAGAGAGGCATTATGAATTAGTCATATAGCCAGGCAGCCATAGGATTTGTGCAACTCTGTCTCTACCCAGATTCTCAGAGAAAAATCCCACAGCGATCACCAAAGCAAGCTGCGTTCCAGCTCTGCTTCCCAGCCACTCAGCCTTCCCTTCCAGCACGTTGCTGCTGGAGCTTTAGTCCCAGAGTGCCTGAATGTGATGCAAAATTCTGCATAAAATAGCCAAGAGGGCTGGCAGGAGTCCGAATCCTGGACCCCAGAGCCTCTCACTGTCTATTGAGTGGTTTAAGCCCAGTTTTGATGGGTTTTGGCTACGTGACCGCTAAGAACCAGGCCCTCTTTGAACAGAAAATGGTGGGGTTTAGACCTTATGGAGTGGGTCTGCAATATTCCCCTTCCAGATCCATGTGAATCCTTGGAAAGTGGACAAACTGCCATTTTTGCTTGGTCAGGCTCTACAAGAGCCTGTGTGGAGGTTTCCTGCTCTTGGCCTGTGCCACAGCACCATCCTGCTGTCTGGAGGTGCGAGGAAAACTGGCACGTCCAGGATTAACAGGGTCCTTCACAGCAAACTCCCCCAGGCTGGCAAAACTCTGGCGTTTCCAGTCCAGCTTTCCAATTCCTTTTGAGGAAGGAGAAGTGACCTACAACTGTTCTTCAGTTCACAGGGCTCGCGGTGGCCAGCAGATCACAGAAGCCGAGCTGATGCCCCTCTGACTAATTCGGAAGCGTCCGCAGCCCAGAGATGCCCAAACCTGGCCAAGTCTCTGCCGCTGACACAGGGAGGCATGGAAAGTAGCTGCAAAGGCTCCAAAGCTTTGAGGAGCTGATCTGGTTTATTAAGGAGCCTGAATGAAATGGAGGAGGGGGGGGAGAAGGAGGAGGGAGGAGGAAACCATAAAACAACAACGTCGCTCCCTTTAAAAGCAGACGCTGCTTTCAGCCTTTGTACAGCCGCGGCCCCGGTGCCAAACGGTGCCAGGGACGGGCAGGGCTTCTCAGTGGGAAAGCAGGGCCATGCGTCTCCGACAGGCTTTTCAGGCTCCTGGAGTGGGGTAGAAGCGGCCATGGCTGAGGTGCGGCCAGTCGGCACCAGGGCACAAAATGGCTGACAGGCGGCCATTTTGTTCCCTTGGGTTTGCCTGGGGGGAAGCTGGAGCTTGGCTCCTTGTCCTCACCTGCTGCTGGAGGGGGGAAATAAACACCAACCAGATCAAAACCAAAACACGAATAACCCCCTAAAACATAAGATAAAGGAAAACAAATGGAATCGGGGACAGTTTTCGATAGCTCCTGTTTTCAATCCGTCCCCGCGCGGAGCCGTGTGGGGAGCCCTGCTCACGGAAAAAGCAGCAAACAGCCTCAAAAAACCATCCCGATCGTACTCTGTGCCACTGGAAAGCAACAAAAGTAATGACATTTGCCAAACTAGCCATCAGGACAACCTGCCTTTAACATCTTGGAGGCCGGAGACCCTCCCAGAGCAGCCAAGGTGGCCGAGGGTCTTCCCAGGCACCCGATCCCGGAGTGGATATTAAATCACTATTGAAATATCGCCTTTCCAAAGAGTTAATCCAAGGGGCTGCGAGTAGGGAATGGGACATGGAATTAAAAATATTTCAATTTCATTCCTGCAACAACCCCCATCTCTCGGCAATCCTTCTCCTCTCTGCTTTTTTAATGGCATAGGTAGGATTTCGTATCACTTACGATTAAACAATTAACAGGTATCATAATAAATAGCTGCTCGTTAGGGTTGTTTCAAGCCCTGTCAGATGTTTATAAACATCTGGATCGTCATTAATGAGTCTGGTATTGTTCTCTCTAATACAGCATCTGTAACACAACCCATCTCTTATTAAACCTTCATAAATCTGTAAGTAAAATGCTTATTAAACAATTTTTCCTAAACGTTTGTGTGTTTTCCTTACACGTGAGCGTATCATTCACATTCTCCTAAAGGGAAGGAAAAAACAATTCCCAGAATATTTTGTCATCAAGGTAAAAGAGATACTCTACATATTCTCCAAAACACCTCAGATAGAGAGGGATAAGAGAAAAACTGCCTTTTTCGCTTATTTTTACCTGCTCCCCGCTCTGTTCTATAGATTAAAAACCTGAAGAATATCCTTTCCTGCAATACTCTATAAAACTCTTCCATTAACACTCTTTTCCTTCTCAGTGGTCAGCTCGAAAGCTGCTCACGAAAGGTTCGTAGGTCACAGCCACCCCAACGAAGATTTGGGGCAAAACCCTTTAATTTGCAAAGCGAACAACCCACCCACCCAGCACCCGCTCGTGCAGCCCCAGCTCTGGGACCACCATCGCCCGTGCGATTCTCTACCTTGTCCGTTCGTAAGCAAGCCAAGCAGCTATGGAGGCAAATACCTTTCCATGCAAGAAAAGTGATTTCACCTCTTTCTGCTCTCCTTCCCAGCTCCTCTCTGAGTCTCCTTCGCTCCACATCTCCAGGCAGCCCCTCAAGGAACGGGAGGACGATCACCCCAACACCGATGCTTTATCAGAGCCCGATCCCTCCTATGCCACTGGATAGAGATCTGCTCCTCCGAGCATCCGTGAACGAAGAGACGTGACTACTAACTCCAAGCCATCCAGGCTACTGAAGGAAATGCAGAATCTCTTTAGAAAAAAAATATAACCAAAAAAAACCCTATTTTGCCTTTATTTGACGCACGTTCGGGTATTTTTGCCCTGCTTCTGCGCAGAATTCTACGGTAACACCACCAAGTTCCCTTAAACTTTCAAGGCATGTCACCATCGATGGCGTCTCTGTCGCATATCACACCTTAACGTGTGCGGGATACACCCGCCGGAGCAGTAAACAGCTTGTTACCACAGTACAGCTCCGTCCTCGTAAGAAAAGCGAGGGCTTCAAAACAAAACAAAAAAAACCCAAAACAAAACCACAACAAAAAAAAGCCCCAGAACAGCTATTTCTTTTAATATTTAAATGAAGATTTAAATGAAAACTTTCAAGGCGAGAAGGCAATAAACAAAAGAAAAAACAACAAACCTCCTTGAAAACAAAAAAATAATGACCCAAAAAATGACCAGAAAAAAAAAAAACCCCAAGAGAATCTCCTCTGGGTCGTATCGGCTGCATCCAGGCACTGCCGGCTCCGTGGAAAGGTCAGCTCTCCTCCGCCAAAAATAAAACAAGAGGACACACAACAGGTTAAAATGCTACCGTCCGGCAATGACCGGCTCTGATCATACCAAGCCGATGTGTAAAACCATCCGCCCGTCCAAAAAAACAAATCAGACAACAGTGCTCTCTGGTACTTTAGAAAGACAGAAGAAAGGAGGGCTGTTTTATTGAATATAGAGAACAAACCTTTCCGTCCGGCTATACCGTGCAGCCCCGCGACTCTGCTTGCACCGAGTAGCCTTACGCTGCTAATACAAAAGCTCAGTTTGGCAATTCCAGGCGTTTTCAGGGCTCAACAAACGCCAAAACTACCCACTCTCTGCCTCTCACTTTGGTCTCGTTCCAAAAGGTCTTTTTTTTTCCCCTTTTTTTTTCTTTCCTCTCTCTCTCTCTCTCTCTCTCTCTCTGTCTCTCTCTCTCGCTACAGCCGGTGCCACGTAGAGACGGGAGAGTTGGGCTCGAACATGGCCGCAGCCTCCAAAAAAGAGCCAAGTCCCAGCGTCCTGGCTTCCCCCTTTCCAGACGGAAAACAAAATGGCCATGCAGCAGCCATTTTGTTTGCTGCGGGATGGGAGGGAGAAGGGAAGGGAGGGGAGACGCGGGCCAGGCGGGAGTGCACGGGAAGGATGGGGGGAGGAAAAGGGAGGGAGAAGGGAGGGTGTCGATTCGGCAGGAACCCAAAAGCTCTGCAGCGATGCCCGGGCGCGTCCTCCCTTCCTCCCACCGGGGCCGAGCGGCCCCGTCCAGCCCTGCAGTAGGGCTGATGTGGAGGGACAGATGTGAGGTCGGCTTTTCCAGCCTTCCAGGGCCAGTTGAACTCCACATGGGTTTTGCTTCCTCTTGTTCTCCTGGCTGGCACCTCCATGGTGGCCACTGGCGTGGGCAGGCTCCTGCCCATCCATTGCCGGCACTGCAGGGCTTGGGCTCTGCAAGAGCTCCTAGCGGGAGCCAGGCAGGAGAGCGGAAACCAACCCGGTATCGTCAAACTCCTGAACTTCCCTGGGCAGGAAACGGTGTAAATAGCACCCGCAGGGAGGGGAGAGGAACCCAGAGCAGGCGAGGAGGCCTTGGGGATGGCAGCTCAGTAATAACAGAGCCTCTGCGACTCAGATCCTAATGGCACCTGCAGCAAGGAGGCCTGGGGAGGAGCAGTCTCCTGTCCAGATGAGCTGCCTCGGAAACAGAGCCACATGGTTGAGGCCATGCAGGGCCCTGGATGATCTGTGATGCTACCTCTCCACTCTCCAGCACAGCAGGGCACGGGGTGGGCAGCTGCTCATACCTGCTTGTAAAATAGGGTGGAGGGCTGTCTCCATCCCTCCAGGCACACCAAAGGCTGGGCAAGCAGAGGGGATTGGGCTGAGCCCTGCTGCTGCCTGGCAACCGACTGGCTCTCTCTAGCAGCACCTCACACCTGCAAAACTCCCTGACTGCTCTGTCTTCCTGCCCTTCCACAATCAACATCCCGACTGCCTGTCCAGACCACACACCCAGGGCTGGAGGGACTAGAGAAGATGTTCTCTCAACCCTCTTCTGCCGAAAGCACATGGCTGAGCTCCTAGTCAGAGGCCTTAATGAAGAAGCCAACAAGCTGTAGAGATGAATCCCTCCCTTCACCACAGAGGTTAAGTCCCTTCTAATCTTGACCAAAGCCAGACAAGAGGGTTTTTAGAGCAAGACAGGCACCTCACAACCTTGCGTGAGAGAACCCAGCACGGGCAAATCCCAGCGAAACACTCCCTGGGCTTTCTGCTTCCCCAAATGAGACAAGTGATGAAAACCAGGGTTATTCCCAGGATTTAGGATGGGCAAGAGTTCCCAGTCACAAGCCCTATTCCCTAAAGATGCCAAAACCCAGCACGGTTTTGAAGCTGGTGCAGATCCTATAAGGAAGGTTGTTAATTGGACTTTGTGGTGGATTCGTGTGGGATAAATCTAAGCGGTGGAGGCTGGACCTGCTAAGCTTTATGCAGTCAGTGGGGAGGGCAGTGTCTCTGCAGAGTAATTCAGAAGCAGAAACATGATGCCAACAGTTTGAACTACTCTGTGAAGAAACCTACAATCTCGAGATTTTTTTTAATAACTGCTGTTTCCTACTATCCAAACATCACCAGCTTCCTGCAGAGTAACCTGAGGCCTCCGAGTGGATATCGTTGTGGATTTATTGCTCAGTAATTTGCTGTGATTGATTAACCTTAGCAAATTGTCCCTGAAAATAAGCCCCACCTGTAAAAGAAACCCTCTTATCAGGTGCCTGCCCACCCTGACTTCTCCTAGGGACTTGGTGGAGAGCTGGAAAACCTCAGAGGTAGGTTTGTGCACTTCACATTGACCTTGGAGTTTGGGAATTTGGAAGATACTTGAGAGATTTAAGTCTGGTTTCCTTTTGTAGGGTTTGGGAAGGCAGGGCTCGCTGAAAGCCGAAAGAATTTTGAGTTTCTAGGGTTGGACTCTTTTGAGGACCTTTCTAACCCCCAACTTTCCCTGATTTTTGTGCAGTGATTTTCCAGGAAAAACCCTGAGGCAGCCCCAAAGGGCTCCAGATGCTGATAGGAAAAGGTCAGGGGATGGCCGCACACAGCACGTCCGTTTGGAGCTAGGAATGAGAAACCATTTCAGCTGCTCTGGCCTCAAAATAGTCTCTTCTAAAAAAAACCAACACCCTAAACAAACTCGGAAATTTTATTTTTATCTTTATTCTAAATGGAAACTGATTGTAACCAGGCGGGATGAGAGGTTGCTCTGCCTTTCCTAGTAGTGAGACCCTGGGACCAGCTAGGTAGCACCTTCCTGCTGGGGCCTGAGATGGAGAAATTAAGGGATTAGGGAAGTGCGTGGGGCTGGGGCTGCTGCAGATATTAATAGCCCACAAAATTGCATGTAACCCTTCAGTTACTCAGTCAGGGCATTTTAGACCTCTGGGGAGGGCTACCCAGGGTGAAAGGTGGGAGTAAGAATTCAAGAATAAACAAGAGTTTGTGAGGGGAAGGAATCTGCCCATAAAAGCGAGGGAAGGAGGTCCCAAATGGACAGGTCTTGCAGACCTGAGTTACTGAAAACCCTGGGATCGTTTGTGTTGGGTGAGGGAAGGGTGAATGCAATTAAAATGCTGGAGCCTTACAAAGGGCAGTGGAGAAGCTGCAGAGCAGGGGCTGGTATTTTAGTAGCCTCCAGCCTAGGCTGCTGTGGGTCTGGTAAACTGATGGTAGATTAAGGTCTGGTTGTGAAAGGAATCCCTTCTCCAGGATGGCTGCTTGCTGCTTTCTGCTTTCAGATGCTGCTGCCATGGCCTCACCAGAGCTCTCACTCAAGGCACATCCTTAACATTGCTGTGTGGTGACAGAATTACTGCCTGGGTAAAAGCTGGGAGGAACGGGTCGGTGAGGTACATGAACCCACAGTTAAGCCCCAGGAGACCCTCGGGGACTAACCACCGAGGGCAGGAGCCGGTTCTCATTCTTCTACACCCATACACTTGCTGCCAAGGACTGCATTTTGATAGGTACAGCAAAGCACACTGTGTGCCTGCGGATCACAGCTGGGTGGGGAGAACAACTCTCATTTCAGTTTGTGATCCAGGCTCGTGAGAAAGAGTTTGTGATGCTGTCATGGGTCTTGCAAGGCAAAGAACTCTATCCTTGTGCTTTAGCTCTGTGGGTTTTTTTCCTACCACTTTGTAAAGCTGTGGAAATCAGCTGCTCATCATCATGTGTTTGAGCCGGTGGACTTCCTCAGCATCAAAGCTTTCCCTCTGGCTGTTTGCTGGAGTCTCTTCAGGTCTTATCCTGCTGGTCTATTCACATCCCAGTAAGCCCACGCAGATACAGCCCCACCATCATCTCTCACATGCTCTCTCCTCCCCACACTGTCCTCTTTGCTTCTGGCTCATGAAAATTAGAGTGGATGAAAATGTGAATAAGAAGCAAAGGGGGTTTCTTCATTTGCTGGTGAGAAGTACTTCCCTTGTGAACGGGGAGAGGTGACATTAGCTTTATCCCCTAGGTGGTGTGTGCTGGTGGGTGAACCAGACTGCCTTCTCTGGCTATATTTGGATGGATGCTCTTCCTTCAGGTTTGTCCAGCAGCACCTTTCCCCACTGGGAGTCATTAGGACTCCTCCAGTTCCATCTCGGGGCAACTATGAGCATAAAGCTGCTGCAGCAACAACAAAATCGCTTGGGAAGGCTGAAAACCAGACTTAACAGCTGCATTGCTGAGCTCCTCCATCCACTCTTAGCAAATCACTCTGCCTCTGTTTTCCTCCTCTGGGAGATAGATCCTCTCTACCTGGAATGCTGAGAAAGTTAATTAGTTAATGCACTAATTAACTGAATGCACATTGAACAATAGAATTGCTGGAGGCAGTAGATCTCATGAAGGTCTAAGTCTAATACTGATTTTAACAAGAGTGGGCTTCCAGTTCTTATCAGCTGGGACACCTTGTCCTCAGACAGAGGGAAAAGAATTGAACTTGCCTGCATTATTATTCACACTGGTGCCACAGTACCATCCAGCCAAGCTCTTCCCTGCCTGCTCCTTCCAAAAAGGCTGAGGCTGCAGGTGATTTTCTTCTCACAAATACAGCTCTGAGGCTCCAGACCAAGGAAGTGGAGAAGCTCAGGGCTTTGACAACATTGCTGGTCTTTCTGGTGCCTGCTCAGCACTCTGCTGGTGACCAAAACACCACCTTGTTCTAGAGGACTGCACATCCAAGGGAGTTTCTCCTCTCTGTGGACAGTGGTAGAGAACACTCTGCTAAACAAAGAAGCAGTTCAGCTTTGCTTTTTGTGTCTGCAGGACCCATCCCAAACTGGATTTGGAGCAGCAGCTACAATGAATCCTGCAAGCCCATCCATCTCAGTCTTTGGCCTGGCCTGAACTCATCCGAAGACCATTGCATGCATCTTCAAGCACTTTCTGTGTCTACAGAGGCTACTGCACAGTGAAGTCAGACCCCACAGCGAAGGCTGTAACCTGAAAAGTTCTGACGAGGTGGCACCACCAAGGCTGATGGCGGCTGTCTGCCTTGCTTGGGTATGAATACAGCCAACAACCTAGAGCCTCTGGGGCCAAAACCCACCCCTGAAGAGTGAGACACTACCCAGAATGGAAAAGCAACTGCTGCAGTTTTGATTACTCAGGGAACTGAGGCTGAGTTTTATTTCTGAATGTGAAACTAAATTCTTTCACTACAGTTCCACCAGCTCTGAAGCTCTGTGGGTTTAGCTGGGTTCCTCCCCAGCTGGAGAAGAAAGCGCAAGGCAGTGCCACAGCCACTCCTTCTCTGTCACGCTTACACAACGCAAAAGCCTCATCTTTAAGAAGCTGAAAATCATAATTAGTCAGGCAAGAACCTACAGTCTGGAAAACACATCCCCCTTTCTCGCCCAGCCTAGCCTGAGGTGGGTATTGTATTAGGCTGTGAAGAGCTGAAGGTTCAGAGCTGCATTTTCAGAAACGAACTGCTGCTAAAAGCAGGACCCTAAAATAAGCAGGATTAGCAAATGTTCCCACCTCCACCAGTTCTGACGATGTCACCGACAGATTTTCATCACCCTTTAGGCTGAGCCCCTTCTGGAACAGTGGACGTATTTGCTACAGGCGGGATTCTTACAAAAGTCCCCTTTTTTTTTTTCCTCCAGCACTGAAACTGTGCAGATTCCTAATAGCAGCCAAGTTTGACCACAGATACCATAACGGATCCATCTCTCTTCCTGCTTTGTTACTGCAAAAATGCTTTAGAGAAATAGTATCGATATGGCTTGGCTAATTGATGCAGGGGGGAGTTGGCTTCAACCCATCGGTTGATCGGCCATCTTCAACTGTCATTTCCAAAACCCAATATTTTTCTGCTTGTTTATCTTCCCTGGCCCTTGTTTGCACACAGCCACCACCCAAACCCCTCTCTCTCCATCCAGGGAGTAGGATTTATCGCCTCTGTTTCAGCAGCAGCAGAACACAGAACAATGTCAGGCCTATGCAAACAAGTGCTGCTGTTTTCTTTTGCTTTTCATTTATTCCTTCGTGGTGAATTCGGCCCATTCCAAACCAAACAAAAATCAGGAGGCTTAGGACCCAAAGAGCAGTCCAGGGCAATAGAACAGGGGCTGAAGACAGGTTGCGTTTAGAAGTTAAGCAACAAGCACGCCTTGAAAGCGAATGAAATGTTTAATCTGTGGTGCATACCTCGGATTGTTTGGGGCTGGGACTCACGTCCCAGCACTCTGCAAGTGGCAGAAGCTCAGGTGCCTGGATCACTTCACACCACCCACAGGAGAGGTCTGGGCTGAGTGTGTAAACTGCTCTGGGTAGGGACGATCTTCATCTTATTCGTAGACTCATAGAATGGTTCAGGTTGAAGGGACCTTAAAGATCACCTAGTTCCAACCCCCCTGCCATGAGCAGGAACACCCTCCACCAGACCAGGGTGCTCAAGGCCCCATCCAGTCTGGCCTTGAACACTTCCAGGGAGGGGGCAGCCACAACCTCCCTGGGCAACCTGGTCCTGTGTCTCAGCACCCCCATTGTGAAGAACTTCCTCCTGACTTCCAGTTTAAACCTCCCCTCCTCCAGCTTGAAACCATTCCCGCTGGTCCTATCACTATAAGCCCCTGTAAACAGCCCTTCCCCAGCTTTCCTGTAGCCCCCTTCAGGGACTGGAAGGCTGCTCTAAGATCTCCCCAGAGTCTTCTCTTCTCCAGATTGAACAGCCCCAACTCTCTCAGCCTGTTCCCGTAGGAGAGGTGCTCCAGCCCTCCTCTCATCCTCATGGCTCTCCTCTGGACACCTTCCAACAGCTCAATATCCTTCCTGTGTTGGGGGCTCCAGAACTGGATGCAGGACTACAGATGGGGTCTCACGAGAGCAAAATAGAGTGGGGGGGATCCCCTCCCTCAACCTACTGGTCACACTTCTCTTGATGCAGCGCAGGATGCAGTTGGCTTTCTGAGCTGCAAGTGAACATTTCCAGCTCATGTTGAGTTTTTCATCAACCAACACCATAAAGTCCTTCTCCTCAAGGCTGCTCTCAATAAATGTCTCAATATGTGCATGAACACTACAGTGGATCCCTCCAGATGCTCCAACAACCAAACACAACCCCAGTAAGAGCTGCTGTAAGAGCAGGTTGATGCAGTTTGAGCTAACAGGACTCCAGGACTGGGAATTTTGTCCTGACTCTGTCACCAAGCTTGGCTTTTCAGAAAACCCTAAAGAATCTCTCGAGCTTGAGCCACTGCCTTATGAAAAAGCACCAATCCACATCCCAGCTCCTCCTCAGACCTAATTTCAGCCCCAGCCTGCATTTGCAAGCCAGTGCAGGGCTGCCATGCGCTTGGACAAGATTGCCAAGGGAAAGAAGACACAATGAATCCCTGAGGTCCTGCATCAGCAACTCTCAAGAAGGACTGAAAGCCCAGCCCATTCCATGACCCCATGTACAACCCATATTCACCATCCCAGCTGATGAAGAAGCTTTTACAAGCCGAACATAATCCACCTTTGCCTGCCCATGGTGAGCAGGCAGCGTCTGGAAAGCTGAGCTTATCAGCGCGTTACAGCGATCTCTTTGAACTTTCATTCAAAGCCCTCTGGATGAGACATCTGCCCTCCTCTCAAAGAAGAGGCTTTTCCTGGGCCTACTCCTGCTGTTCACAGCAATTGTAGGCAGTTTGTTGGCTGCAGCTCCTCTGGGTATCCCTCTGGCCTGGCCTATGCCGCTGAGCCCAGCGGGGAGAGGGAGCAGACGCCGTCATGGCATCCATGGCTCAGAGCGACCCTTGTTCTCTGCCTGCCTGGAGTGGCCATGGCAGACACAGCTGAAAACAGTGCCCGGGGGGCATCTGCCTGCAATGGGGCGTGCGCTGCTGATGCATGGGGATGAACAGATGGGTTGATTACACAGGGAGAAATGGACACTAATCGTATCCAGATTCACCAGCTGCAGGATTTCCTCCTGAGCCCTAAAGGACAGGAAACCCTTACCTGCTTCGTTATCCTGTCTCTGTTCATTAGCCCCTTCCCCCG
This sequence comes from Upupa epops, assembly GCA_013397515.1. Lineage (NCBI taxonomy): Eukaryota > Metazoa > Chordata > Aves > Bucerotiformes > Upupidae > Upupa > Upupa epops. The sequence continues at coordinate 30,068 of VZRI01006017.1, forward strand.
CTCTGGGAATCACATCTTGGCTAATCCCTTGGGCAGGGGAGGGCTCACACTGCAGCGCTGAGATCCAGATGGGAGCTCTCATGTGCTCAGTCATAGCTGGACCCAGCTCCAGGTCAGCAACAGCATCTGGCTGGAGCTGCCTCCACCACAGAATCATACACTGGTTTGGGTTGCAAGGGACCTCAGAGCTCACCCAGTGCTGACCTCCTGCCACAGGCAGTGACACCTCTCACCAGACCAGGGTGCCCAGATCCCCATCCACCCTGGCCTTGAACACTACCAGGGATGGAGCAGCCACAGCCTCCCTGTCCCAGGGCCTCAGCACCCTCAGAGTTAGCTTAGGTTTCCCACTCTGGGAGCTCATTGCTGGACTTTTCCCTTGCTGCCACCACTCTAAACAGCCAGGAAGCTTTCAGGACTATTGAGAGCAAGTTGTGCATCAAAGACCATGCTGGGGTTCGACACACTGTCTGTCTCCAGGACTCTGCTGAGACACAGCCTCTTCTGGGCTGGATTCCAGTGTGTGTTGAACAGCGTGTGGCTGATGGAGCTAGGGAGTGAAGGTGATTTTGCCAATTTAAAGTAGCTGAGGCAATCCCCCAGGCAGCTGTAGGACAACTGTGCAGACTGAACTGGGAGGTGATGTTGGACACCTTATCTCTATTCTTATTCCTGCAAGACTGAAACATGCTGAGCAGTTTGGTTTCATCACCTGCTTAGGTTTTGTGCAGTGCCAGCTCATAGAATGGAGCAAAATCCTCTTGGACTCAATCTTAAAGGTCTTTTCCAACCTAAACAATAGTACGGTTCTGTGATTCTACTGATGTCCTTCTGCATCCATCCCAGTTCTCTTCAGCCACTGTGATGGGGTCCCAAGGCAGCACAGCTGGAGGGAAGATACTGACCATCCTCCCTGAGTGGCTGCTCAGCTCCCAGGGCCTCAGCCCCATCCTTCTCCCACAGTTAGGAGCACTAGGGTTAGATGTGCAGAAATTCAGCCTGTTGATCATGTTGGTATCAGTCCCCAACCTGATTTTTGATGGAGACTCCACATGAGAAGTGCAGCCTACTTGAAAAATGTTCTCGCCTGAGCTGTTGCTCTGAGTCAGGCTGTTTGAGGACCTTCTGCCCTTTCCTGGCCAGTTGCTTCCTTTGCTAGCCCTCAGGATTCTGTTGTCAAGCTCAGTGCCAGCAAACCAGCCTGCTCCCATCCTGCTGCTTGCTCCCAAGTCATCCTAGCTCCACGCACTGGAATGCCACATGCTGCCTCTGTGACCTCTGTTCCCCTCAGAATGCCGAGCAAGCCAAGAGTGAAGAAGAGAACCACTCCCTGAATTCTTGGTGTTACTCCCAATCTCCCTGCCCACCTGACGCTGCTACAGTCCTCCACGTCTGGCACTAAAACACCAGCACGGGTCATACTGTGGATTCAGACCAGACTCTAAGATCCCAGTTGACCAAGTCAAAGCCATAACTTCCTCAGAGGAGGCAGAAGCACAATGCTTGTCACGGTCTTGCAGCTGAGGAGAAACCTCCTGCCTGGTTCTGCATGAGCTGGGGCTGCCCTGAGATCATGGTCTTCTCCTGTGGGCTGGTCCTCAGTCCCCAAGCCCCTCAGGACAGTGACACTGATGTGCTGGCAGCAACCCCAGCACAGAACAGCACTGGTAGGAAAAAGAAGAGGTGCTTGCAAAGCCACACAGAGCACAAAACCTCCCAAAACCACAGGCTGCTACAAACAGGGTGATTCTGGTTGTCATCGTCATGATGATACGGTACCTACCTCTTGGACTTCACAGCAGGTTGGTTGTGCCCTTCCTTGGGCTACTTCTCTTACATTTTCTGTGGCCAGGACAACCATGAGAGCTACCCAAGCAGCCAAACACCACGTGAAGTTAGCCCCCGTGGGCTTCCCGATGGCAAAGCCAAGCAGCACAGCTCAGTGCCCATGAGTAACCCAACAATAACAAACCAGCCACCTCGCTTTGTCCTCTCTGACCTCACCTTTCGCCACAACCAAGTAGCATCAAAGATAAACAGTAGCCAAGAGCAACTCCACCACAACAAATGAGAAAGTGGGGGGAAATCAGGGGGTGAAAGAGGCAGCAGAGGGAATAAAAAAATGGCAGGAAGAGAAATGAAATGAATTCTTCTGAGGAGCAGCTGTGGGGTGGCATGGAGTGTGGATTAGACTTGGGTACCTCTGGATCCTGTTATGATCCCCGTGGGGCATGAAGCTGCAAGCACCAGCTCTCCCTTAGATGTGGCTCTACAAGGATCCCATTAACCTTGTGTCCCCAACACAAGGCTGAGGCTGGAACCCACAGAGGCCAAATTCAGTCTCCTTGCTTTTTACCCCACTCCTTTCCCTACCAGAAGTGGTCACTGGAGGGGTGAAGCTCCCTCAGGTCTGGCTGGTGCAGACACAGACACAGAGCTTTTGGAGCTCTAGGACGGGCAGTTTTCACCCGGGGAAGTTTTGCTCCAAGTTGTTTTCTCGGTTGGGTTTTGTTGGGTTGTTTGGTTTTTTTAAAAAGGAAAAAGAAAAAAAAAAAAAAGAAGAAGAAAAGGAGATCACTGTCCACACTCGGCCTTGGCCAAACGTGGCCCTTTTAAGGAAAGGAAATTTCCCAGAGCCACCCTCGACAAACCTGGAGGCCCGATCCTGTTCCCAGGAATGTCAGCGTAAATCCGGAGTGGCTCTGCCGGTTGCTGAGGGTTAGAGCAGCCAGATGAGACTCCAGCCTGGGAGAAAAGCTCCTGGTCTCCTGGAGATGGAGCAGAGCTCACACCAGAGCAGCCCCAGAGCAAACTTGGGATTCCAAGGCAATAAACAGCAGAAAGATCCAACTCCTAATTTCAAGAATTCATCCTTTTTGCTGAGCCATGTTCTGGAAGCTCGAGCCCTCATTTTGCTGTGAGCTGTGTGGAATAAACCAGCTGCGTCCCTTGGCTGGATGGTTTTTCCAGCGGTGCCAGATGTTTTGCCTAGGACACGTCAGAAGGGTCTCACTTGAGTTGAGATTTTCTCTCTTCTTGGGCTGCCCACTGGAGCCTAACAGGTTTTTTTATACCTACCCTCCACCAGCTTTTCCCAGAGAAGCAATAGGGATTGGGAACAAAGTGGGAAAAGGCTGGTTTCCTCCTGACCCCAATCTGCAAGGAAAAAGCTGAAGGGATGAGCAGAATGCTTGTTCTGGCACCTTTGTGCCCCAGCTCCCACAACACAGGAGTTTCAGCAACCAAACCAGCTAAGGGGGCTGTGGGATCCTGTGCCTAGCCACATGCCTGCTAGCAGCCAGGTTCAGAGGTCGCAGCTGCCCGAGGCCACACAGCAGGCTGTGGGGCCAGGGTGATGTGTGGCAGCCAGGACAGCAGCTCTAGGAGGTGTGAGGGGTAGGCACGGAGGTTTTGAGGATGTGCCCAGGTAGCCAGTGCAGGCTGGTGTGGGTCATGGAGGTGAAGCAAGGACAGGACTTTGTGTCCAGTTCAAAGGCTTTACTGTAGGGCCATGTGTCAGGTACTGAAACAGGGACTCTGGAAGCAGGGAACAGGAGCAGGGGGAAAAGAGAAGGAAAAACTGTTGAAGGAAGAAGTGGGGGGGTGGCTTTCATGGCTCCTGAGTTCCTGTGAAGTACCCTGGTGGCCTGGAGAGAGAACCCTGCCCTGCAAACAAGCTGCTTTTGTTGTGTCCCACACAGGGCTAAATTAAGTTTGACAGAAAGAGGGCAGATTCGCACGTGTTGGGGCCAAAGCCCCCAGCTCAGTTACGGCCGGGCGGACCTGGAAGAGCTTCTGCGCGGCGCTGCCAAATCTCACCCCAGTGCGAGGGGAGAGGTGCGAACCTCCACAAGGGGCCAGGCGGCTGCATTAATCGTCCCGATGCCTCTGCAGAGTAGCTTCCTCCCAGCAGCACACGGCTCAACCCATCTCCAAAGCCTAAAGGCCATCACTGCTCTGCCACTGGAGCACTCCCTCAGTCGGCTTCGCCTGTTGGGACTGGCAGAGCCTCTCACCCCACTCCCAGGCATCTCCCAGGCATCTCCTCGGCCCTGGTGCCCGCCCTGGCACGCTGTGCCAGCGTGAGAAACAAGCCAGCTTCTAAACAGTTAACGCTGACAAAACCAGACTGCTCGAGTTCCCTCCTTCCCGAATCGCTCCTGGAGCACTTCACCCCCCCAAAAAAGAAATAAAATTATCATCATCCTCCTCTGACTTAACCCGGGTACCCTCCCTGTCTCTCCTTCCACACTTCCCATACCCCCACCCCACGCTGGCATGGCTGGCCAGGAGCACGCGTGCCCGTGCCCGCCGCTCCGCTCAGAGCTCCCACCACGTTAGCTGCGGCTGCCATGTTGAATTGCAAATCCGACATGATTCGACATATTTCTTTCCCTTCTCGACCATCCATCCCAGTGGGGAACTAAAGCAGCACCCGAGCGACAGGCACCCAGCTGCGGGTGCCTCTCAGGGACGTCCCGGGGCGAGGACAGGGAGGGAAATCACCTTCCAGTCCCGCTCTGAGCGCCATACGTAGGGACCTGTCTATCTGCCACACATCCCTCTTATAGGAAACTGATTTTAAAGTCGGGTGTTTGAGCACCAAGGGCCGGAGGACTCTCCGGGAAGGGGTTTCTTTTTGGAGGGAGAAGGCAGGTTACAGCAACAACAAAGCGCCTGAGCAACTGTGGGGAGCAAAACGTTATTTCAAATCAAAGGCAAAATGAAAAAAACCCCAAAAAACCCCAAAACCCAACCGCACAGAGAGAAAAAAAAGCAAAAACAAATAAAAAAGCAAAAAGAAACCAAAATTAAGAGTGAGGTTCGATTTCGTACCAAGGCAGCAAGAGAGACGCACCGTGGAAGAGAGTGGTTTTGTTGTTGAGTGGTGGCTGGATTTAGCTCCGCTTATCCGGACAATCATCGGGGAAGGATCCTTTTCCGAGAAAGGCCAGTTTGAGTGAGACAGCTTTTTTTTTTTCCCCCCTTCTCTCGCTCGCTCTCTCCCCTTTCCTTCTCCTCGCAGCTCAACGCCAAGAAATGGGCGGTGCCTGGATGCCAGGCTCCATCCGAATGAGACACCCAAGGCCAACGGAGGCTGGCACAAAGGCGAGCTGGCAGGAATTCCTGCACTGGGAGCCACGGGACGAGCCCGCCACCTCCCCTACAAAAAAACACCCAACCTCTGACACCGCTCGCTCGGCAAAGTTGCCCCGTTGGGCTCCAAAATGCCCCGTCAGGCTCAAGCTTGGGGGGTAAAACAAAAAAGCAAGACTTTGCTTTGCGTCGACGCAGGTTAAACAAAAGGCCTGGGGAGCTCGATGATTTTTTTTCCACCCCTCTGGGCTCTTTTCCCACTGGCCCGGCCCCCTCCGGCTCCTCATGCCCGCTGTCGCCTCGCCCGGCGTCCAGGCAGAACTGAGCCCTGGGCTCCCTCCTTCCTGGTTTGAGCTCGACAGGAGGTGGTGGGTCCTTGAATGGGAACTCACCCACCACCCAATGCCAGAGGACTCCCATGGGGGGGGAAAAGAATTTAAAAAGGGACTTAAAAAGACTAAAATATTTATAGAAAGAAGCACTAACAACACCCCACCCGCCATGGAGAACCGGTGGGAGCGGTCGCTGCCAAGTGGGGTGGGTTGGGGGTGGTTTTGGGTGCCAGGGGGTATTTCTGGCCTTTTTTTTGTGTGTTTTTTTTGCTGCCCGAGCACCTGGGTTGTGTCGATTGTAAAAGGCGGGTGGCGGAAAGGACCGGAGCAAGCAAGAAGGAGAGGGAGGGGGAGAAGCAGCCGGGGTTGGTAGCGCTGCTGGGGAGATGCCAAAAAAACAAAACAAAACACGTTTTCATTTTGTCTGCACCAGCCTGGGCGCAGGCGAGCGGCAGGAGAAGAGGGGGGGAGAGGGAGAGGCGAACGCTGCCAACGAGCTGCCGCCTCGCTCAGCCCTGGGCCTGCGGCCACGTCCCCTCCACAGCCGCCCCGGCAGCCGCTTCCCGCTCCCTCGTTCCCCCTCTCCCTGCCTACCCAGCTTCGCCTGCCAAGTCTGAGTT
>VZRI01006017.1:38998-54202 GCA_013397515.1 Upupa epops
CCGGGGAAAATTCAGGACTTTCTCGCCTTCAAGCTGTCGTCTCCCCCCTCTCCGCCTCCGGCCTCTTTCCCCCCCCCTCCCTTCAACCCCCCACGCCAACCCCGGAAAAACAAAACGCACCAACCCACCCCAAAAGTCTTTGTTCTTCCAAAAATTATTATTAATAGCAATGATAAATAATAATGAAGAAGAAGAAGAAGAAATATTGAGTTCTGAGCTGGAAGGAGCCCGGAGGAAGTCCATCCCAGTGCGTGGAGCGTGCGTCTGTCCCCTCTGCCGTCCCTCTCCCCAGACGGCTCCGCTCAGCCTTGTAAAACTTTGCGGTGTGTGTGACGCTGCTCCAGCCTCCTCTGGCAGCCTGACAAGAGCCGCCCGGCCGCACAGCGCAGGCGGCTTTTAAGGGAGAAGCTCCACTCCTTGAGATGAAACAACCAGCATGGTCCCAGCCGGGGTCTGCGCTTGAGACGCCTCGCCACAACAGACCGCCGACATCGGTGCTCAGCGGGGGACAGAAGCCAAAGCAACCTCTGTGCTGCTCAGATCATAACCTGGGGAGAGTTCCCCCCCCCTTCCCAGCTTACTGGGCCTCCTGCTTCGCCCCCATGACAGGGGGCCTGGTGCTGTGTGAGTGGTGAGCGAGGTGCACTGGGCCCACAGCAGCCACAGGGAAAAGCTGTGCTGCTGTCAGACCCAGAGACTGACACCTCTACCCCTCAAGGATGAGGGTCTTCTTGGGGTGGGATAAAACACCACAGCCCCCCCAGAGCTCCCCCATCCTAGGAGGGGATGGAGCAGCTCAGTTTGAGGGGGAACTGAGGGGATTCTCCCCAAAAGAGTGCTCGCTGCAGGCAAGGGCGAGAGTGGAAAGCAGTTCATCTCCTCTTACAGGCAGAGCCCTTGGCACAGCAGGTCAGGCCACCACACCGAGCCTTTCTGCAGCCTTTTCTCCTTGTTTCCAGCCAGGATTTCCCTTCTCCAGAGGGAAGGAATCCAGCACAACCCTGCTTCTCCGTACCCTCCCGCTCTGGGTGAAGGACATCCCAGGAGACACCAAGTCCAGGGCGACTGTGCTGTTGGCGCCTGGGTCCAGTCCAAGACCCCACCCTGAGCATTTCCCGGCACCGGCCGGTCTCAGCTCCCCGGACACAGGATCTCTCCTCCACGACAGTTATGACTTTATTACATTTTTTAAACCATTATTTGCCTACGTGGAGCCCGGTGCTGCGGCAGGACAGTGCAAACAGCCTTATCGAGGGCAGCCGTGCTGCAGGGCCACTTCCTTGTGTGCTGGGGCCCTCCATGGCTGATGGGGCTGAGGAGGGCTGGCAGGGGGGGGGATCTACCAGTCCCTGGCCATCTCCATGGCCGTGGACTTCGGGATTGCTCTGCCTGGCTGCTGCAGGGAGAGCAGAGGGCAGGGTGTGTGGTTGGTTTTATCTGAAGGGTTTCTAGAAGGGAAAGGCGATGGGATCCAAGCTCCACCAGTACCTCGTTGCTCCCTAGATCCTGCCAGCCCTAAGTGTCTGGGCCCTACAGAGACTCCGGGTAGCCTTGACCTGAGTTTCCCTCTCCCAGCTGCGGTCACTGCCTTCTTCTCCCCCCCCTCTCTCTCTGCCAGCAGCAGGGAGCAGATGAGGCCAAAGTCCCGACAATCCTTGTTTTCCACTGAGGGCTGATAAAGCCTCGCGGGCAGAACCAGCAGCAATCTCCACCCGTCCTGGGTTTGTGTGGGAGAAAGTCAATATTTAACCCCAGATTTGCTTCCTGTGCAGATAGGAGAGTGCTGGAGCCAAGTCTGGGAGAAATCCCTGGAATCCTCGCCCCACACCCCTTCATCTGTTCTCCTGACCCCAGGGTTCACCCTGGATCCCCTCTCCTGCGGGAGCGGGGGTCTCATCTCCATCAGCTAAACTCCACGAGCAGCAGCTGCAGGGCTGGGCACCAGCAATTGAAAGGAAGGGGGGTGCTCAGGAAGGGTTTCTTGGGTTGTCTCTTTGCTCCTGGTACAGACACTGGTCCTGGGCTGGGGCACTTCAGGTGAAGCAGGGGATGAGACAGGAGGGGGAGGAGGTAAGGAAGTAACTGAGGATGCTAGAGGAAATATTTAATCACTTCACGAATGTCAGCCCCTGCTTCAAGGTAAAGCAGGGGGCACCCAGAGGCTGGGACCCTCATTTTCATTTCGATTGACTAAAAACCCAACATCTGAGGGTTGTGCTTTAGCAAAGTTTGTTGGTCCCATTGAAGGAGGCAGAAGTTGCCGGAGGGGTTTTGTTTGCTGTCCTGGAGACTGAGCTAAACTCCTTTAGGAAATCCCTCAGAGGGACTAGTGCTTTGCACACAGTGGCTGCAGCCAGGCTGTGCAGAGGGTGTCAGAGCCTCTCCAGAAATGAACCCAGCAGAAAGTGCCCTGAATTCTGAGGGAGAAGGCGGATGCTCCTGAGCAGGCGTTGGGTGAGCTGGGACATGCAATGCCCACTGTTGGGGCAGGCAAGAAACCAGTTAATGCAATAAGAAGCTGCTGGGTGAGGACCCTAGTTGCTGCATGGGGGCAAGATGAAGTGGCTGAGCCCACCCAAGAGCAGCCAAGTCTCCATCATCCCTTCCAGAAGAGCTCAGTGTCCAGTTTAACCTCAAAATCTTTGTGTCTATTATTTCAAGCAGCCAAGCTCAGTGCTGCCTCCCTGCTCACTCCAGCTGCTCCCAGTGCTCAGCCTGACCCCACTGACATTCGAGAAGGGTGAGGAAGATCAGAGGGAGCCTGAGTTGGCAACAGCTGGCTTAGCCCCCGCTTTGGAGAAGAAAGCAAAGGAGGTGCCTGTCTGAAACAGAGACCTTCCCTGAGTGAGGGAGCCGGCTACACAGAAGAAATTAACACTTCTGAAAAGAAGAAACCAAGCCCAGGGTTGATGGTTAAGAGCTGTATTCTGGAGCATCGTTAAATCCTCTCTGAAATCATCTTGGGGTTAGGGAACAGGGCCATGCATTATTTAACGTCAGTTACTGCCACATGGACTCTACTAGGAGGACAGACAGGACCGACGTCAGGACACCAAAGGGAGCCGGGTGGGGATCGCTGGTCCCAGCATGTACCAGCACTGCCCTGCAAGCCCTGACTGCGAGGTTGGATCAAGCCCATCTGATGGAAAAAACCCCCATGCAAAGGCAAGCTGGGGTTTCCAAAGGACCAGGGTGAGATGTGACCCCAGCTGCTGCACAAGGACCTCACAAACCTCTTCCCAGGGAGCGCATTGATGTGGACTGGCACGAAAAACCTGGTCTGGGGAGCCGAGGATAAATCCCGCTCTGCTGTGCAAGAGCCATGTGCATGAGACCCCAACCCTGACACCTCACAGGCCTCTGGCCAGCTCAGGACTGACCCCTTTACTCCAGGCTGCAAGGCCTTCAGTGCCCCTCCTGTCAGGGTGCTGCAGCCCAGCAGCACAACACTCCGTGTCCATCAGCGAAGCAGCGATGCCGGGGTTTGGTCGGAGTCATCGTACCTGTCATCTCCCCCGAGGAACACATACAGGCTGCCCTGCCCACAGCTCTGTCAGGTGTATGCTGACCAGACCCCATCCCACTGCCACAACCCTTCGCAAAGCAGTGGCTGCAGCACAACCCTCCCCAAATGCTCTCTCTGTGCCCAAGCCCCGACGCTGCACTGCGGTTGAGCTGTACCCATCTCTCAGACTCTGCTGCTCCTGTACCGGGGTTCTGTTTCCCTTTTCTGTTTTGATGCTGTGACTTCCCTTTCACAGCCATGGGAGGGGTGTGCTCCTGCCTGGTCAGGTACCCTCAAAACCTTAAATATGGATCAGGGGGTCACTCTGGCCCTGGATGAGGTTCCTGCCACCCAAATATTTGCGCTTTCTAGGGGCTGGTGTGTGGCACAGCCTTCCCAGCAAGGCCACCACGGATCTCTTGCTGCTGCTCAGCTCATGCAGAACAGTCAGTCTCTAGTCTCTGCATCTCCTTTGGGACATGGGCATTTGGAGGTTTCCTGGACTTCCCCAGTGACTCCAGAGCTACAGCCTAGACCAAAGAGACAGGACAGCACTCTTCTGCTCTCTCTGCTGGGCATCTCATTCAAGACAGCCATGAGGATGGAGCTTTGGTCCAGCTGGAGCCTGAAGCCAGGTTTCCACAAGCCAGCCTGTTGCTAGAGAGGAGGAGTCTTGTTCCGGCACCACGGATTTCGGATCGAAAAAGAAAGTATCAACATCTATCGAAACGAGCTTGGGGTTTCTTGAGGAGTCCTTGAGTTCACGGCCTCTGTCTCTGCCAGGGGGGAGTCAGTCGATGGGGAAGGAGGCGGCTGACACAGGAGCCCTGCGGAAGAGCAGGCTGGAGCCACGGAACAGCTGCCCCTGAGAAGGAAAGAGAGCAGAGGGTCACGGCAGCTCTGCCAAGGCTCAGCTGGGGAACTGTGGCTGCTTTGGCAGGGCCTGACTCATGGCTGCTGCAGGGCTGCAAGAGCTGAGCACCCCAGGTTGCTGCAGAGAATGTGGGGTTTCAGCCAGGCATTGCTGCAGGGATGTCAGATGGAGGGGGCAGAGCCTCCTCACTCTGCTGTGAGAGTGCACTGGGGTAAAGGTTTGCAGGCTGCAAGCTCAGGGCAAGTAACGGACAGCCCAGTACAGCCACACCTGTACCAGTGCCATAACTGGAGAGATGGAAATGGGATGATGCAAAGCACAACAAGGATGCAGAACAGGCAGGGCTGGGCAGCGCTGGAGACCAGGTGAGGAGCAGAGGGAGCCCAAAGCCCTGTGTGAGCCCTGCTACCTCACCTGAGCACTGAGATACCTCCAGCAGTGGATCCACGACGTGAAGGCCGGAGCATAGGGAGGGAGGCCGGCACGCAACCTGCATGGCAACAAGAGCTAGCTGAGACAGTCTGCACAGATGCCACATTATCCAGTCAGGTAACACAAGAGCAGTACTGAGTGTAAGTGAGGACACGGAAACAGCGTCTGCACCGGGCTGAAGGCCAAATGACCAGCTCGTTATTTACGATGCAACAGATCATGTAATTTAATTACCCTTGGAGTGTCCAAACAAGGAGCGTTACCTGGCTACGTTAAGAGTCCAGGACTATACACAGTGCCTACACCCTCAAGAGCCAGCAGATATTGAGAAAACACTACACCAGCAGCTTGGATCCAGCCCCCGTCCCATAAGGAAGAATGCTGAAGGCTTCCTGCAGCAGTGGGATGGGGAAGAGAAGCTCAGTTCTGCTCCTGGCTGGACCCATCGCTGTATTAACAGCTTTGCTTCTCCTCACACTGCTCCCTGGAGCCTGCACAGGCCCTTTGATCCCTCTGGGTCAGACCACACCACACCGACTCTCCCTGTCTCTCTACACTCGGGATTTTATGCTGCTCTTGTCCGTGCCCTCTGAGCTAAAATTCTAAGCAACCTGGGGCAGGAAATGAGAGGCTCCACGAGGTGCAGTCGAGTTTACAGTCCTGTGCAAAAGCTTTACGACTGTTAGCAGAGGATCAGACAACGAGAGGCTGGAAGAAAGGAAGATAAAGCCTCGGCTCTCGGTGTGATAGACATACCCACAGTTGTTGACTGCCATGAGATCTCCCACGAGAAGGAAGGGGTAGGTCAGCATGCTCACAGCGATCTGGAAGCAAAGAACCGGTAGCATCTCTAGGGTTCACTGTGTCAAAAAAGCTATTGGCAGCTTTTGCAAGCCAGACAAGTTTTCCTTACAGGCCAGCCTGAGCCCCTGGCCAGGAGATCTCACCCCACAGACAAGGAGAAGAGAAGAAATGATGCAGCACTGCCTACGTACCCCCATCACGAATTTGGTGTAGCTCCGGATCACCGATGCCTGGCTGAACTGGAAATAGAAACCAAAGGGATTGTAGTGAAGGTGGGTGACACCCAGGCTGTCACTGCGGGACATCCCCTTGAGCCAGAGATGAAGAGCAGGGCAGAAAGCAACAGGAATCATGCTCCATCCCCCCCAACCAGCAGCTGAAACAGCTGTGAACAGATGCTGCTTCTTTAACGCTTCCACAGTGTTTTTATCCAGAGCCCAGCATCTGTTTGTATTTAATCACCCATTAACCTCCCATTAACTGCTCACAACTGCAAGGAACAGGCCCCTCAAACCCTCCCTCAGACGCTTCCACTCACGTTATCATCCACTGCGTAGGTGTTGATGAAGTGAGCTAGGAGGTTGCAGCACCAGAGGAAGATGACATCGCCCAGGATGTGGGGGACTAAACCGCTGTAATGGCAAAAAGACGGGCGTGAGGGGCAGAAGGGTCCCAGTGGCCAGGCTTCCCGACCTCCAGTGGCATGATTCAGAGGAATCCCACTCTCCCCAAACGCATCTTTACTTTAGGAGAAACCAAAGGGGAGACTTTAGGGAAGAGGGAGATTTCAGGGAAGAGCTCTCCCAGCCTTCAAACGTGATCTGATGTGCTGCTGGCTGCTCCTGCCAAGGGATGCTCTGCAGGGGGAGGTTTGGGATCTGTCATCGGGCACGACTTGACCAAGTCCCCCTGTTCCACCCCAAATCCCTTCTTGGCCCAACTCCTGCTCCAAAGCCCAGGTGAGACACAGGCGAAGCAGGTTTCTGTTCAGCTGCTTTGCAGATGCTCTTCCAACACAGAACAAGTTCATCTTTTTGTGGAATCTCTTTTCCTCTAGAAGCTTAAAATGAGGGAGGGGGCTGTTCCTGCCAAACCCGCTGACTCTGGGGGGACCTTAAAGTGGCCTCCCAGTGCCTCAAAGGGGCCTCTCAGAAGGCTGGGGAAGGCTGTTCCCAAGGGCAGGGAACATTAGGACAAGGGGTCCTGGTTTGAAACTGGAAAAGGGCAGAGGGAGGCTGGACAGGAGGAGAAAGGTCTGGAATCTGAGGCTGGGGGATCCCTGGACCAGGCTGCCCAGAGAGGGGGGGGAGGCCCCATCCCTGGAGCCATTCCAGGTCAGGCTGGCTGGGGCTCTGGGCAACCTGGTCTGGCGAGTGCTGGCCCTGCTTGGTGTAGGGGGGGTTGGACTAGATGCCCTCTGGAGGTCACTTCCAACCCAACACATTCAATGATTCTATGATATAAACTGAGGGCAGCACCCTAGTCCCTCTGATTTTCCCAGTCCCTGTTGCTACTAAAACATTAACCAAGTGTTAAAACCCCACGAGGGCATCGAGCTGTGTGGCTGTTCCACATCTGAAACTTGCCCAGTCCAACAGCAGAGGGGTTCAGAGAGTTCTCTAGAGCCACACAAGTGTTTGCCGGGCTCTGGAAGGAGCCACCTCTGAGCACACCAGTCGAGTCATTGGTTTCTTCCCCAGTACAATGCTGCCTGTTCAGGGCAGAGGACCAATCACTGCAGTCACTGCAGCAGAACAGTGACTGGGACAGCACAGTGATCCAGACTGCTCTGGCTGCCTGGTGTTTAGGGTTTCTACATTTGGAGACAATCCGTGTATTGCCAAGGCCCCGGTTCCTGAGCAGCTGCAGGTCAAACAGAGGCCTAAACCCAGGAACAGGGCTGGGCGTGGAAATCCTCACCTATCTGTGAGGATACAGAGAATTGATTGTTCCTCTGGCAATCAGGGCCCCAGCCCTCTCCTCCATGAAGTAATGAGACATTGGGCCTGATATTATGGGGTGACTGGAGACCAGGGGTCTGAACAAGCTGCAGATGGGATTATCATCCCAAATTCATTTGTGCTACAGCTGTCACATCACACCTGGCAAGATGAGCAAGGAGTGCTGGATGAGGGTTGTTTTTAGAAGGTAAGTCAGAAAACGCTCTAAGAGCAGCAGGCAGATGAGGAAAATATTAAGGCAACCCAGCAGGAGAAACCCCAGTGCCTGCAGGGCTGGGTCAGACCATCCCCAAGCCAACAACATGCAGCAGTTTTGGAACCCAGCGAACATCTGCTGACAGGTCTGTATGAGAAGGCTCCAACATGACCTAACAGTGACCTTCCAGTCCCTGAAGGGGCTCCAGGAAAGCCGGAGAGGCACTTTTTTCAGAGGGGCTCTGGTACTGGGACAAGGTGGCTGGGTTCATTCTAGGAGAGGGGAAACTGAGCTGAAATCTGAGGCAGAAATCCCTCCCTGTGAGGGGGCTGAGGCCCTGGAACAGGTTGCCCAGGGAGGTTGTGACTGCTTCATCCCTGGCAGTACCCAGCCAGGTTCAGTGGGGCTCTGGGCACCCTGGTCTGGTGAGAGGTGTTGCTGCCCATAGCAGTGGGTTGGCACTGGGGGAGCTCAGAGCTCCCTTCCAACCCAACCCAGGCTGGGATGCCTTGATCAGTGAAAAGTCTTTCTCCAGCCAGACTCACATCCAGAGCAGGCATGTGCTGCCGACAGCACTGTGTCAAGGCTGTAAGGCCAGGAGCAGTCTAGGGCAGTGGAAGGATCTGGGTTGCATTAGGAGGGTTCAGGGCAGAAAAGCAGCAGTTTTGTCCTGCAGATGCACTTGGTGCTCCCCTCACAGCACGATGATTTCCCAGCGGGGTTGTAGCTGGTGTGTAACTTCAGAGCTCTCCCGAGACATTTTGGGTTGTGTTAAAGCTTTTCCTGTGAACTATTAAGTTTAATTAGGCTACCACCAGTGTTTATTTTATGTGGAGGAAGGGAATGCGGCGGCCCCTTTCATGTTACTTCCTCGGGAGAGGGAGGAGAAGGGAGGACTGAGGGCAGCACGTGCCTGTGCCCCACATGCAGGGAACATCCTAGAGGGATCTGTCCCTAACACAGGAGATTTGGGGCTGCCCAGCTCAGCAGAGAAGCTGTGGCCTACAAAAGGAAGGCACAGTGACACTCAGTGGAGTCCCTACCCCTTCCCATGAGGAAGACCACCCTGCAATCGCTCACCTTTTCCTTACACAGTCACATTTCAACTGGAGACCCCAATGTTGTGATTACAGAGTCAAAGGCATCAGGCGTGGAACCCTCTCGTGAAACTTTAGAGCCTCCTTTACTGTTACAGACCTTAACAAAGTCAGTTAGGTCTTTGCAGAGAGCGGAGGCAGCAGGTGGTTCTGCTTTTACAGAGATGGGGAATAAAAAGGTAAGAAGCTTAAAGCTTAAAGCAAAGAAATTGCTTCTTAATTCGGTGGAAGGACCTTTCAGCTCTTCCTGGTCCAAGCAGCATCACACTGCCAGGCAAAGCCTCTCGCTGCCAGCACAAGTACCTGCTGCCTACAAGCACCCACCAAGCACTTCAGAGGAATTTGCTGCTTCTCCAGCCCCTGGCTTTTGTTTCAACAAGGGGTCTCATTGTTGCACTTGATCTCGGGCCTGTGGCACAAACAAAGGTTTTAAATGGCCCTTCAGCCAAGCACAAAGAAGCTCAAAGGAAAAGGAAAGGTAAGGAAAAGGAGTTTTCTTTGAGCTCTGAGGGTTTCATTGAAGATAAAGATCTGGGGCAACCTTAATGGTCTAACTGGAGTGCTGTCAAAGGTGTAGATGTAATCTATGCTCACGGGAGAGATGCAAGAGGATGAGGTTTCAAATGGGGGGAGAGCTCAGCTCCACTGGAGAGCCAGCAAAAGGATTGAAACAGCGAACTCACGTACACAAAGAACCCCAGGATCCCTTCCTCCTTAAAAATCCTGCCGATGGCGCTGAACACCCCGCTGCCAAGAGAGGAGAAGAGCTGTCAGTGCGCAGGGGCTGCTCCACCTCTGTCCCATGCAGCTCCATGTGCCCTCTGCAGCCCCTCAGCCATAGCCGTGTCCCCCCCAGCCACCCCACCAGCAATGCAGTGGGCAGCTCTGCTCTGCTGCCTTTCCTCAGCCCAAGGAGAATAGTCTTCATCTGTGCTCTCCAGCCTGCAGGACCACTTGGGACAGCACTCAAGTGTTTGTGCTGAAGATCACACAGAATTACACAGAATCATTCGGGCTGGAAAAGCCCTCTGAGCTCAGCCAGCCCAGCCCTAATATCCATCACCCCAGCGGCCACACCAGGGAACTAAGGGCCACAGCCAGGCTGTCCTTCAACACCTCCAGACACTGGGACTCCACTACTGCTCTGGGCAGTCCAGTCCAGACTCTGATCCCCCTTTCCATGAGGAAGGGCTTCCTAACATCCAACTAACCCTCCCCTGGGCAGCTTCAGGCACTGCCGCCCACTCCTGGGACAAGAGCCTGACCCCCACGTGACTGCAACCTCCCTTCAGGGAGGTGGAAAGAGGGAGAAGATCCCCTCTGAGTCTCCTCCAGACTAAACACCCCCAGCTCCCTCAGCCTCTCCTCATCACCCTTCCCCTCCAATCCCTTACCCAGTCTCAATGATCCTCTGGACCTGCTCCATCTCTTTCTTGAAGTGAGGGGCCCAGAACTGCCCCCAGGACTCAAGGGGAGGCCTTCCCACTGTCCAGGACATGGGGAGAATGATGTCCCTAGTCCTGCTGGCCACACCAGTGCTGATCCAAGCCAGGATGCCATTGGCCTCCAGACCACCTGGGCACTCTGCTTCCTCCTGTTCAGCTGGCTGCCACCCAGTCCTGCTAGGTTCCCCTGTGCCAGGCAGCTCTCCAGCCACTCATCCCCCAGTCTGTAGCTGCAGGGCCAAAATGTAGGACCCTGCCCTTGGCCCTGTTCAACCTCATCCTGTTGGCCTCTGCCCATTGCCCCAGCCTGTCCAGATCTCTCTGCAGCATCTTCCTCCCCTCCAGCAGATTGAAGACAGAGGAGCTCTGTCTGGGTACCTTTGCTCCATCTGTAGCGCAGCTGATTCTAGACCCAACCCACCTGTCCTGCCTCTGGGAACTCAGCTAACAGTCATGGATCAGCTGGCATCATGTCTGGCAGGTTTTCTAGCACAGTCTCACCCTACAGAGGCAGGAATAATTGCAAAAGGCTTAGAAAAACCCTTCAAGCTAGTATGGCTGCAGCAGCACTTCAATGGTTGAACTTGATAATCTCAAAGGTCTCTTCCAGCCAAAGAGATTCTGTGGTTCTGCTTCTGTATGACCTGTTCTGCCTCCCTGCTGTCTTCCCTCTCTAGAACACCCAAGGCAAAGCGGCAGGAGAGTCACTGTGGGACCAGCCACCAAAATCCTCGCAGGCACAAAGCTACACTGGGGACAGAACCTGGTCTCCTTGTGTCCCTTCTCACCCCCCAGTCACCCACTAGGCTGGATGGGGCTCTGGGCAATCTGTTCTAGTTAGAGATGGCCCTGCTTGGTGTAGAGAGAGTGGACTAGATGACCTTTGGAGGTCTCTTCCAACCCAACACACTCATTGACTCTGATTCTGTCTGGCACCACTGAGTCACAGACTGGTGCTTCTGCTAGCCCAGAGCCTTCCGAGCTGCAGCCACTCACCTGTATTTGGTTTCTCGGCCCACAAACTGGACCATGCAGCGCATGGAGATCACTAGGAGGAAAGAAACACAGGGCTGATTGTAGAACAAGTGCAGTTGGGGTTGCTGTGAATGGGAAGAACAGGGTGATCTCAGCCCAGAGAGGGCTCCCAATCAGGGAGACAGGACTCACCGTGCAGTGGATGTGACACAACCCGGGACACGCACTGCATCATCATCTCATGAGATGTCTGGGGTAAGAAAAAACAACCAGACAGCAGGATGAGAACAAAAAGCAGCCCCTGTCCTCTGCGTAGTGACAGCTCAGGTCCTTCTCTGTTGTTCATGGCAAACCTCTATTCCTAGGAACTATTTCACAGCTGGACACACAGTGGATCTAAATACCTTCTCACCCAGTTTCTCTCCAGGTAATTTCACCCACATCCCATGGCTGAAGCTCCCTTTGCCCTCCAGGCACATCCCAAAGTCATTCCCCCTGATCTCTCACTAGCGGTGCAATTTCCACTTCTCACCTGCTTCACCACTTTCCTAAGGGAGGTCTTCACATCATCCTTGTTAGAAACATGCTCCATGTCCTCCAGTGGGAAGGCCTGAGTGGGGAGAGAAGAAATGTGGTCAAAACCAGTGCAGACTCTGCCCCACAAACCCTCAATGCCTGAGGATAAGAGGAAACCACCAGCTGTGCTCCAGACAGGCAAAAGGAACATGAAAGGATTGAAAATCAAGAGAGGTTCTCCTCCCCCTCTACTCTGCACTGGTGAGACTGCATCTGGAGTATTGTGTCCAGTTTTGGGCCCCCTCAGTTCAAGGACACAGCTGCTAGAGGATGTCCAGTGTAGAGTAATAAAGAGGNGCAGAACCCTGAAAGGGTCTGCCCAGGGGGGTTGTGGAGTCTCCCTCTCTGGAGACGTTTCAAACCCGCCTGGACTGTTCCTGTGCGACTGGATCTAGGGGCTCCTGCTGTGACAGGGGGATTGGACTGGATGATCTTTCAAGGTTCCTTCCAATCCCTAACACTCTGTGATGCTGTGAAATGAAAACAGAGAAGGAAAGGGGTCATGGAACAGCTTACAAAAGAGAAAAGCTGAGTAGTTGCTCAAATTAAATGAAAATTGCTTCAAAATTAAGATTTAGGGCTATGGGCACTGTTGAGGCTTCCTGGCTCTGCTACAGTAGCACCTGCCAACCCCAGAAAGCTGATTTACAGGGAGAGAAGCCGACCTTTACCTTCTTCACACTCCCCCTGGTGACGGTTGATAAAGTGCTGGAGATGAGGCGAGGAGTGAGGCCGCGGAAGAGCCCTCGTTTCCCATCCACTTCCACAATGTGTGTGGCTGGGGAAGAAAACACCAGGCTGCCGTCAGTCAGCCAGGACGCAAATGACTTGCGGAGCGCAGCCCAAACACCTCCAGCATTGGCCCAACCCCTTATTAGAACAGTCCTAAATCAGTGGGATATAGGATGCAAAGGGTCCCTTAGCGTTCCCTGTCTGATCCGTCAGGATAGCTCCGGTATTTGGGGCTGTTTTGTGGCTTTTGATGGTTTTGCTCTCCTGAAAGGACTATGAGTCTGAACTGGGGCAGGGAGGGATGGGGTTATGTTAAGAAGGACATTGAGGGGCTGGAGCAGGGCCAGAGAAGGGCAACGAGGCTGGGGAGAGGGCTGGAGAACAGACTCTGTGAGGAGTGGCTGAGGAAACTGGGGTTGTTTAGTCTGGAGGCTGAGAGGAGACCACATTGCTCTCTACAGCAATCTAAAAGTAGGTTGTAGCAAGGCTGCTGCTGCTCTCTTCTCCCAAATGACTAATGACAGGATGAGGGGAAACAGCCTCAAGCGGCGTCAGGGAGGTTTAGATTGGAGCTTAAGAAGTTCTTTCCTGAGAGGATGGTTGGGCACTGGACCAGGCCGCCCAAGGAGGAGGTGGACTCCCCATCCCTGGAGGGGTTTAAAAACTAAGCAGCTAGAGCACTTGAGGCCGTGGTCTAGGGGTTGGGGAGCTGTTGGGATGAGGGCTGGACATGGTGATCCTGGAGGTCCATGATGATTCTACGATTCTATGTGTGGTGTGGCATCACCTCATCCCTCCAGTCTGCGGGTCAGGTTGAGGTTTACTATGGACCTTGCAAACCCAAGTTCAGTTCCTGCCCCCCCCCAGACTACATTCCTCAGGGCTTCAGCCTAAAAATCCCAACCAAATAGATTCGATCTCTCCACAATATTCCCACTAGGTGGAATACAGTCCAGTACATGCATGTAGGTACCAATTACTCCTGTCTCCATCCTCTGCCATCTCAAATAAACCCAGGAGCCTCTGCTCACCTCCTTCACTGTAACTACAGTTGGAAAATGGATCTTCCAATGGGCAGCAGAGTGTTTCCAGCCCTGGGTGTCCCAGGATGGGTGCTCGGTGCTTTCATGCTGCTCCTGTCTGGTTCCCCCCTACTTCACAGGTACTGCTGTCTGATTTTGG
Organism: Upupa epops; assembly: GCA_013397515.1. NCBI lineage: Eukaryota > Metazoa > Chordata > Aves > Bucerotiformes > Upupidae > Upupa > Upupa epops. Next base: position 52,778 of record VZRI01006017.1, read on the forward strand.
GATCAGCCTAACTCTGCAGTCCCCTTCTACACACTACAATAGCAACCCCTGAGATCAAAGTGTCCCTCCACCTGTCCCCTGCTGCTCCACCACAAAGATTTGGGAGTTTTTCCTTTCCAAACATTTTATCTTCTCTTTTCTTTGGATCTCTGACTCTATAAGGCTCCATCTACAATACAAATGTGCAGGGCAGGGAGGGGTGAGTTATTTTGGGGCTGTTTTATAGGGAAGAAAATCACTTTGCTGTCTCTAATCCACACAAAACCCTCCAGCAACAAACCCACTGCTGCCTCCACTATGGTGCAAATGTGGGGATGCAGCACTAAGGCCATTAACAGCAGCCTCACAACTTATGTAGTGTTTTATGTCTCCTGCAGGCTTGGGATGACCCAGGCAGGACCTGGTACTCTCAGGGAAGGGTGTTCACTCACCATAGGTGAAGAAGCCGGGCAGGTAGAGGACTTTCCTTCCCAGCACGTTTCTTCCAACGGTTGGAGGTAGTGGCTCATGTCCAACCTGCAAAAGAAATCCTATAAGCCTTGTCCCAAAGGCTGTGGGCCAAGCAGCCTCAACCCTGGTGTCTGTGAACTGCTGAAGGGACACATCCCACCCCCACTATCACCCCCAGACACATGTGGGTCCCATGACACTAGCAGTCCTTTCCCCATCATACAGGGTTTCTCAAGTACTGGGAGTTCCAACCCTCCTAGTTTATGGAGGTCCTCATTACAGAGGGGCTTTCCATGTTACAAGGGCTCCCCACCACTCCTATAGGATCCTCCATTTTTATAGCTGTTCCCCACGGTACAGGATGACCCCACTCCTTGTCACAGGTGGGAACCTAGAGGCTTCCACTATACAGGGGTCCCCACTGTATACAGGCCCCCCCATTCTTTAGGGTCCCCTATTCCCTGATATGTAGAGGACCCTATATTCCCACGTTACAGCAGCTCTCACCACTTATAGAGACACCCCTGTATAGGGTGACCTCAGCCCATAATATAAGAGGGATCCTACTTTATGAGGGATGATTACTCCTTTACATAGGGGTCTCCCCCTATTACATGGGAGGGAAGACCCCTCCCACTACACAGGGGTCTTCCCCATTCCATAGACGTCTTCTCCTTTTACATGTAGGAGTCTCCCCGCATTACATTAGGGTTTCCCCCCATTAAATAGGGGTCTCCTCCCATTACATAGGGGTCTCCCCCATTATATATGGGCCTCCCCCCATAATATAGGGGTCTCCCTCCATTATATAGAGCTGTCCCCCACTACACAGGTGCCCCTATTGTGTCCCGTTATAAAGGGGGAGCTGTATACACAGCAGTCCCCAGCACACAGAGATCTCCACTGGGGCACTAGAGAGGGATCCCCTCGTTATACCGGGCGGTCCCGCCCCCACGGTGCCCCTCACCCCAACCA
>VZRI01006025.1:0-12284 GCA_013397515.1 Upupa epops
AAAGCTGATGAAGGGCCTGGATGGCAGTTCTGACCAGGAGCAGCTGAGGAACCGGGGTTGTTTACACTGAGGATAAGGAGGCTGGGGGGCGACCTTGTTGCTCTTTACAGCTATCTGAAAAGAGGTTGTACAGAGGGTGGGGATTGGTCTCTTCTCCCAGGTCACCAGTGATAGGACAAGAGGAAATGGTCTCAAGTGATGCCAAGGGCAGGTTGGGTTGGACATTAGAAAAATGTCATCCCTGACAGAGTGGTCAGGGGTTGGAACAGGCTGCCCAGGGAGGGGATGGGCTTGCCATCCCTGGAGAGGTTCAAAAAATTAATAGATGTGGCCCTAGGGAAGGGTTTAGTAGGCAGGGTGAGGTTGGGTTGATGGTTGAAATGCATGATCTCAGAGGTCTCTTTTAATCAAGAATCTATGAGTACTTTTCATCACTTTCCAAGGAGGGAGAGAACTAATAGATACTGGGATAGAATGAGTGGAGTTCACTGGCTTAGAAACTTGTATTAGTGTCAGCTGTATGTTTAGTTTGAACTTGAAGATGTGGAGTTTTGGGCTGCCTGAGGACTCCTCCCTACCACATGTCCACTCCATCCATTATATTTGGGTGCCTGGCTGATTCCTCTGAATTATTCATGCCATCCCCTTCTTCATAGACAGAAAGATGGGGTGATACAAACATGGTGATGGGAAAAGGTTTCACTGTGATAGAGCATGGGGTCTTGCAGATGGATTCCATAAAGGGTTCACAGTGCATCAAGCTTGGTGGTACCCAAAAGCATCTGTTCTACTATTCTGACTCTTGAAGAAGTGTGACTACATTTAACTTAAGTAAAATTAGAGAACAGTCTGTGGAACTGATCCGTCATCTCTGTTGCACTGCCACAAAGGATTTGTGAATGTGAGAATGTTCCAAGGTGACCATACACCAGTCTGCCAGTATCTGGAGGCTGGAGAGGAACTTTTTATGAGGACCAAGAGGCATGTCTTCAAGCTAAAAGAGGGCAGAATTAGACTAGATGTAAAGAGTTTCCTCCCTGTGAGGTGCTGAGTCCCTGGAATAGGTTGCCCAGGGAGGTTGTGCCTGCTCCATCCTCCCTGGAATTGTTAAGGCCAGTGCTCTAGGCAACCTGGTCTGGACAGAGGTGTCCCTACCTATGGCAGAGGGAAGGGACTTGGCAAGCTTTGAGCTCCCTTCCTACTTAAACCATTCTCAATTCTATGAGTTCGATTTGTGAAAATCCATTGATTTATCAGATTTTCATGAATGACAGCCTTGGCCTCTGTCACTCCTTTGTGACAGAGATCAGATCTCATTCCTTCTTCTGCATCTCCTCCCTACATCATGCCCATTGCATATTGGTTATCACCAGCACCCATAGGTTTTATAACTGGCATTTACCAGCTAAATATAATTGAATGTGCCTCATTATGTGTTTATCTTTTACTTTTATGGCATCTTTAAAACATTTTAAGTAAAAGACTGCAATTTTTACTCCCTTACAATGGAGATCCTATAAACAGAAACCAGTATTTCTAAAATATTTTGTATTTTTTAAAAATTATTATTTAAAAAAATTATTTTGCACCTTTTTTTGTACTTAGAAATAATGAAACAGATGGTATGGCTGAGAGAATCACGTAACAATTTTGGTTGAAAGAGACCTTTAAGATCTTCTTGTCCAATCTTTTCCTAGCCCTGTCAGCAACAAGATAACCTGTCCACCAATACAACATCTACTCTTCTTTTCAACACCACCAGGGATGGGGACTCCACCTCCAAACTGGGTAGGCTGTTCCAAGACCTGGCAACCCTTTTAGTAGAAAGATTCCTCCTGACACCCAACCTGAACCTCCCCTGGTACAGTGTAAGGCCATTTCCTCTCATCCTAACACTGGTCACTAGGGAGAGCAGACTAAATCTCTACAACCTCTTTTCAAGTAGGTGTAGAGAGAAAGAAGTTCTCCCCCAGTCTCCTCTTCTCCAGGCTAAACAGCCCCATATTCCTCAGCTATTCCTTACACCACATTCAAATCCTTGACCAGCTTGGTAGCCGCCTCTGTCCCCTCTCCAGTCCCTCAACATTCCTTTTGTAGCAAGGGGCCCAAAACCACACAAAGTCATTAAAGAACAATTTAACAGTCCTGTGTGTACTCAATAGATTAACAACTGACAGGAAAAAATATATCTAAGAATAAACCCTAAAGATGTCCATCCCATCCCTCTGAGACCAGTTGTGCTTTTTCTTGGTCTTCTTTCTTTAAAAAAACTCTGCCTACAATAGAATTTTAAAATGTTAAGAAAATACATCAGAGGTGTAGCCATAACATTGCACTCCTCCCGCATGTTCCATGTTTTCCAAGGATTCTGGACCTCTATTGAAAGCTCTAGATGGTGACTCAGAACCAGTTGCTGAATATCTGGCTCTACAAGAGACTTCCCATTTCTCCTTGGGCCAGTCACGAAGGGTATTGTTATTAAATACAAAATGATTCAAAATCACTTCAATTCTTTTAAAAAAAACCTTAATCACTTGCCTCCCTCTGTGATTCATTTCCATGTTTTCTCCTATCTTTTACCTTGTGTGTTTAAGGCTGTCATGACAGGTGCTGTCTCTTACTATATGTTTGTAGGATATGAAGGATAATGGGAAATTGCCTGGGTGGAACTCATGACATATTGCTAAACTTGAAATAACGAATGAGTTTTAGTAATTATAGTAGATGGCAGAATGTACCCAATCTCCATGTATTGTCTGAAGATCTGTATCTGTTGTGGAAAGCATGCTTCACTTTCTGAGCTGCTTTCCTCATGTCTCACTTTCCATCACTATTTGGCTTTGAATCTTTTCCTCACATTTACTTTTGCCCACTTTTTGAGCTCAGGTCTGCATTTCCACACTTTATTCTTTCTGTCTTGCATCCAAACTCACAGAATCACAGAAACCACAGACTCTTAGGGATTGGAAGGGACTTCGAAAATTCATCCAGCCTAATCCCCTTACCAGAGCAGGTTCCCTTAGATCCAGGCAGGTTTTAAATGTCTTTACAGGAGACTCCACGACCTCCCTGGGTGGCCCCTTCCAGGGCTCTGTCACTCTCACCAGGAAGAAGTTTCTTCTCATCTTGATGTGGAACCTCCTCTGTTCCAGCTGACACCCATTGCCCCTTGTCCTATCATTGGGTGCCACTGAGAAGAATCTGGCTCCTTCCTCCTGACACCCTCCCTTTCCAAACTGATCAACATGAATGAGGTCACTCCTCAGGCTCTTTTTTCCCAAGCTCAAAAGACCCAGCTCCCCCAGCCTTTCCTCATCAGGTTGATGCTCCACTCTCTTCTTCTTTGTGGCTCTGCACTGGACTGTCTCAAGCAGTTTTGTGTCCTTCTGGAACTGAGGGGCCCAGTACTGGACACACCATTCTAGATGCAGTCTCACCAGGGCAGAGTAGAGGAGAAGGAGATCTTCCCTCAATCTACCAGCCACCCCCCTTCTAATCTATCCCAGGATGCCATTGACCTTCTTGGTCAAAGGGCACATTGCTGGCTCTTCGTCATCCTGATGGCCACCAGGACCCCCAGATGCCTTTCTTCTATGCTGATCTCCAGCAGGTCAACCCCCAACCTATCCTGCTCCCTGGGGTTGTTGTTGCCCAGATGCCAGACTCTACCCCTTGTGTATTTCATTCAGTTCCTCTGTGCCCAACTCTCCAGCCTGTCCAGGTCCCACTAAATGGCAGCCCAGCCCTCTGGGGTGTCAGCCACTGCTCCCAGCTTGGTGTCATCAGCAAACTTGGAAAGAGTTGTTCTTTTTGTGGAGCAAACATGGTTCAATTATGGTGCCAGGATGACTCCTGTTGACCTGGTTAGGTCTACAGGAGCAAGCACAAATCCTGTAATGGACCTCAGAAGACTGTGCATCCCCAAGGCCATAGATCACAAGCTGGTAACTAGTGCAGCTTTGCAGCAGTGAGGGCCAACAGTGTCTGGTTGCACCATCAGACTTGTGACCAGGAGATTAGGGTTATGATTACCTCATTCCACCTTGTACTTAGGTCATACTTTGGAAAACTCTCTTATTCCCCTTTAATTCAATGAAGAAAGGCCACCAGAGTGAGAAGATCACCAAGGTGATAAATGTTCTGGAGAACTTGATATATGGAGGAAAATAGTTGTCTTAGCCTAGAGAAAAGGTGTCTCAGGAGGTTCTAATCCAAGTTTCCCCTCCCATATCTTAAAGTAGTTATGGAGAATAATTTACCTCGCTTTACGAGGATGCATGAGGCCCTGGACACAAGCTGATTATAAAAAGTTTCTGCCTGAATATTGAACATTTCTTCTTCATGATAAGACTACTCAAACATGAAGTATTTTACTTCTGGGGAGCAGAGCACAAGCAAGCAGGAATAGGTTATCAGAAGAGCATCAGATAAGGCATTAGAAAGAGAAGCATCCATTGAATTGTTTTTAAAGACTGACTCTGCCTGAGGGAGGGAAGTCTCCAGGGTGAAGATCTGTGTTGACCCAAACGATGGACTGGAGTGTTCTTAATCTCTCTTCCTGGAAGAGTGAGGGACACAACGGCTAAACCCCGACAAGATCACCAAAACCTAAATTGCCCATCAAGATCTCTGTGCTTACTGCTACCCCCAATGAAACTCTTTGTCTAGAGCCTTCTTGTATATTCATAGATTCCTAGAATGGTTTAGGTTGGAAGGGACTTTAAAGGTCATCTAGTTCTAACCCCCCTGACATAAGCAGGGACACCCCCACCCCCCCGACCAAGTTTCTCAAGGTCCCACCCCATCTGGACTCGAACACTTCCAGGAAGGGGGCATCCACAGCCTCCTTGGGCAATCTGTTCCAAACACACACATGTAACACCTAACACAATATAAATTCTTAGTCTTTTTGGGGACTGTAAAAGAAGTAGGAGTAGTAAGTGGGAAATGAAGCCAGAGAAGTGAGCAGGTGGTGAAGTAAGAATAGAAACAGGAGATGGTGTGGGAAAACGCCAACCTGGACACCAAAATGAGTGAAAAAGGTATCAACTGGTCTTCTCCCTCCTGTTGGACCCCAGAACTCTGTTGATAAGAAATCCGCCTTCATGAAAATTAATGACACCCCTGACAACCTAACGAATCTGTGTAATGTTGCATATGTGAATCAAGATTCTTAGAATCATAAAATCATTAGGGGTCAGAAGGGGCTTTGAAATATCATTTAGTCCAATCCCCCTGCCACAGCAGAATCACCTAGACCAACTCACACAGGAACACATGCAGGTGGGTCTTGAACGTCTCCAGAGAAGGAAACTCCACAACCCCCAATACTATTTTATAATCTCCAATGTTGGAGTTCTATCAACACTCTTACAATGGACACATCTATTAAGAAATAAACCTAGACACGTCTAGCCCCTTCACTTCAAGGAAATTGGATAGAACACAAGGAACTGTATTCCTTATGAAATTCCTACTAATTCTTCCCCCCACCTTTAACTTAACATTTACCCAGCAAAGTGCTGGCATATCAGCCAATAGTTATATTGAAGACTTGACTTGATGTAACCCTGGATAAGGTAATCCAAAGTCCTGCTTCAGTGAAAGGTTGTGTCTCAGAAACTACAGTTTCCCTAGTACTCTATGGTTCTCATGTGTTTGCATTACTCTCCCCACTGTAAATACATCCACACTCTGATTTCATGCCCAGAGAGAGCTAGGATTTTCTCAATATACTGCAATTGCAGACACACCTCTATATAATGCACTTCCCTTGAAGGAACTATTGGATTAATCTTTATTTCCTAGAGGGAACTGATGTGACAGCACCTATAATTTTCTTAAGGAAGGTGTAAAGCTGTGCTGATTCTATGGTATTACCAAGATGATTATCTCCTCACATTGCACAGACATGTACTCCTCACTCATCTATGCTGCATCTATGTTAACTGTGGCGGTCTCTGCCTGGGGGTGAATTAAGTGGTTTTCTGATGGAAATTGTCACCTACACTGAACCAGCACTCCAAAGCCACTGCAGTAGTCTTGTTTTTTCCTCTACCCTTTCTCAACATCCTTCCACTCAACTCACAGAATCACAGAGTGTTGGGAGTTGAAAAGGACAGAAATCTCTTAGATCAGGCGTCACAGGGCTGCGTCCTGGTCTGGGGTGGTGGGGTNGGCAGCCTGTGCCAGGGTTCAGTGACCTTCACAGTAAAGTTTACCCTGATGTGGAGGTGGAACCTCCTGTGCTCCAACATGTATCTGTTGCCCCATCCTCTCACATGGCACCACTGAAAAGAGACAATCCACTCCTCTCAACACCCTTTCTTCAGATATTTATAGACATTAATAAGATCTCATCTCAGTCTTTTCTTCTCCTTAATCTTCTTTGTGGTCCTTTGCTGGACTGTCTTCATCCATTGTCTGTCTCTCTTGACTTGGGGAGCCCAGAACTGGACACAGGACTCCAGGCGTGCCCACACCAGGGACACCTGGAGGAGTAGTAGACTAGAGGAGGAGTAGAACATCCTTTGACCTGCTGGACACATTTTTCTTGATGCATCCCAGAATACCATTGGCCCTCTGGGCCACAAGAGCACATAGTTATTCCATGGAAAACTTACTGTTCCCCAGGAGGCCAAGGCCAAAAGGATGTCCAGGTGTGTGTAGTGCATGCAGGAAGTGGGGTACAATAGGAAAGTTCTGTGAGGATTCAATATGCAGTATGGATTCAAGCTCTTCCCTTAAAAAAGAAGTTTACATTCAAATGAGTCTGTGTCCCTTTACCTTTGAGGTGTCAAGACAGTATATCCTGCACTCATGTAGGAACACAAAGAAAACACATAACTCAGCAGAATACATCTCATGACTGTAAGAACAGATGAAGTAAAGAAGTGAAAAGAGGGTTTTGTACTATGCTAATGCAGTAGAGGCTAGGTCGACACATTGTCATATCAGGCACTGACAATACTGCTGAGGGTTTATGCATTAGGAAGTTCTGAAGTGACGGCAGAGCGCATTACTCTGCATTATGTCAGATAACACTACTGCAATGGGAACATGTGTCAAGACTGAATGTCATACCTTTGGGTAGCCTCTTGCGTTCCTGACATAGAATCCATCACACCAACCTGAAAAACAAGTGGTTCTTTAAAGCCTTGTGAAATGCCCAGTTTATTCTAATAAATGCATATTCCAGGTATTTAGCTTATAGCACACCAGCATCGTCAGCCATGACTAATACAGACTTTACACTGAGAAAAGCTTTACTAAGTACAGGCCTGGATAGCAAAGTGTTCCTGGAGTGAAGACATTTGAAAGACATTTTAATTCGGTGGCACCACGCAGAGGGCATTAATCTTTCTTGTGATTTCCTCCATTGTAACAAAGAAAAAGATTTTTAGTGCACGAACCTCGTTAAATCAATCATCCTTGGGAATTTAGATGCACAGTGTGATAAAGGCAACAACTTTCAATACCTAGAGGCAATTTTTCCCATATGTTTTGGATGTTGGGGTTTAGGAAAAATAGACATTTTGATGGATTATTGGTTCTATTTAAGATTCCCCGCTTTAAGATAAATAGTATGAATTAAGTTCACAATTATTACAATGGAATATCAACCTTCATTGTGGAAACTTTGTGATGCTTTCAGTGCACAACCATAACGGTTTAGCAGAGAATGGTCTAAGTTATTGATTACCCTGCACTGCAATAATATGGTACAAACCCATGGCAAATGCTGAAAGAAAACACCACTGTGTTTTGTATCATTCAATTACTTTTAAAACTTAAAGAAAGTCTTTGAGTTGTTGCTTTTCTTCTGTTCTTAGCATTAGCAAGGCATCCTCAAATTAGCTCAATCTTTTGTATAAATCTTTTAACGTGTTTGCAAACCTGGAACCGAGTTCTTTATTTGGAGAAAGTAGAAGTGTAATACTATTTGAAAAAGTCAATGATTATGTCATTTTGCATCACAAAGAGATGGCTGACTATGACTAATCCTCAGGCGTTTGTCAAGCCTAGGCTTCCCATGGGAGAAGATTTTTACTAAGCGCCATAGCCTTTAGAGCAAACTAGGACATTTGATGTATTTCCACATGGATAACAGCATTACATGACATCTAAGTAAACTTACATTATCTATTAATTGACAGCTTAGATCTGCTTGGCTCAAGGGGAACAGATGACTGTGTGAAGGCTGAGGTAAGGTTAAAGGACAAAACATCAATTGTCACTGGGTTATATCTCATGAGACAAGCAGCAGTCCAGTTTTGTAACCTGGATTTAGTTTATATCATGATCCTTTTCCATCCTCTCCTTGCAAGGATTTTTTTTACACATAGGAAAGGCTATGCACAATCAGGAAGACTCTATTTTTCTTTAATTATGTTGCTAATATGGTATATTTTCAGAAGATTTTAAGAGATGCTTAATGTATTTGCGTAATCAGGTCCCTTTAGATTATTTTGCTGCTCTGAACAATTACACACTCCAGTATATAATGGAGAAGAGACTCTGAAAGCTTTGTGTCTCTCTGCTGTCTGTTTTACTCCCTGAAATAAAGCACTGGCCTCCCAATGCTTAAAAAAAATAAGAAGAAAAAAAATAAAAGAAAAAGACTAATAAACTCTTTACACACCATTTAAAATGCCTTCACTAGGTTTGGCAAAGCACTGAGTAGAAATTTCTTTGAGAAGACTCAACTGGTTTTGGCAATGGTTCCATATGAAGTTGAACTTTGCATAACAGTTACCTTTATGCATCTGTTTATCAAGGATGGTCTTAAGGGAATAGGCTGTGCAGACCACAAAATACAATCTTCTTGCAGTCTTTGATGAGGATAAACAGTTTTGATGAGGATAAACAAAAAGAACTGGGTGAGAAGGCAGATAAAAGGTACCCATGTCACAGCATTCCTCTAGAAAAAGAATATCTGCCCTCCATCACCTCACTTGAGTTTTGTCACCTGTGATTGACGTGAATCCTGTCCACTCCTGCTCTCACCAGTCCTTGATCTCATAGTAGTGTGAGGAAGAGCAGAGGTTCTCCATATTTTGAGCTCAAGCAATGCTTTCAGATTGGCTCCATCCTGGCTAATTCCTGAGGTTGTGCAAAGCCCTGTCAAAGGACCTTAAGCTATTTAGGTGACCTGTCCTTCACACTGTATGAGGAGATACAGCATCCATCATCTTTCATGGAGGGGACAAGGGTGGTTGGTCTGCTTGGCCAGAAAGCATTGGTAAATGAGTGCTGCTATGATAATTCAGCTTCTGAGAAATCTGTCACCAAAAGCCTGGTGACACCAGGGTGATTGATCCTCTTCCCTCAGGTCCAAAAGCTGAGATAATTTGTGATGATGATGAAGTCCTTTGTGAAAACGTTAAGCTGTCTGCACAGACAGGAATGGGGAGGGTAAGACTGTAGATGTGGGCAACATCTAACAAACATCTGATGTGATTCCAGTTGAAAACCAAGCTCACCTTCTGTCTAATGTTTCGATTGTTATAATACCTAGACCAAGCCTAAGACAACAGTGATCTAGTCTCTCTTAGCATCTTCAAGTGTTAGACTAATAATAGGTCCATTATATCTTGTATAACAGACTTATAATAATAAGATACAAGAAATAATCTTGTTAACTGAAAAGCAGTAGACATGACCAATTTTATTAAATTGACGATAAAGCTACTTCCTTAAAATTTACTTCTTTAAGAATTATGATGGAGTCAAATCACATTCTTTAAACAAAACCAAAGCCAAAACAAATATGCAAAATTTCTAATGGTTCCATCACACGTCAAACCACTAAGGGATTTCTTAATGACAAAAGGCAGTTAAGGACAAACATAAAATAATTAATAAAATGAGGAGGTATGATGAAAACAACAGGAATGTCCTTGCTGGTTAGGAAAGGGGTCAGAAGACTACTGTAAGATAAATGAAAACAAGCTATTCCATCAAAAAAAAAAAAGGACTTCAGGGAAGCTCTATTTAAACATATCTCATAGAGTCTTAGCATCATAGAAATATTAAAGCTGGAAGAGATCTCCAAGACAATCATGTCCAGCCATCAACCCAACTCTACCCTGTCCACTAAACCATGTTCCTTAGAGATTCATCTACTTGTTTTTGGAAACCCTTCCAGAGACGGTGACTCCTTCCCTCTCTGGGCAGCCTGTTCCAACCCCTGNCTTTCCCATAAAAAAAAAAAAGGACTTCAGGGAAGCTCTATTTAAACATATCTCATAGAGTCTTAGAATCATAGAAATATTAAAGCTGGAAGAGATCTCCAAGACAATCATGTCCAGCCATCAACCCAACTCTACCATGTCCACTAAACCATGTTCCTAAGAGACTCATCTACTTGTTTTTGGAAACCCTTCCAGAGACTGTGACTCCTTCCCTCTCTGGGCAGCCTGTTCCAACCCCTGACTGCTCTGTCAGGGAAGAAATTTTTCCTGATATCCCAAGAAAATCAGTTGAATGTATTTTAAGTTTCCTGAATGCATTTGGTAGCCAGTAAGACTTGAACCCAAAATTATTCTAAGGAAAAGAAGGAGTAAAAAATGGAGAAGTCCTGTGCATGTCATTTCACCCCCCAACACCTGAACCCAGGCATAACTTGAGCTGCCTCTGCTGCAGTTTCCTGCCTGATTTGCACATCAGTTGTTTTCCAAACTCAGGACGAGGGCACAGGACGGGCAGACACAAAAATACATCTTCCCTTTGTGTCAGTTCACTCTCAGATTAGAGATCTTTAATGAAACTTTAGAAGATAAAATATTGCCATGCAAAGAGAGAAGCGGTAAGAAGGGGCAGGCTGCGAACTCGAGATGCAGGCTCAGTAATTTAAAGTTCCTTTCATTAAATCTTCCATTTAACCAGGATTTATGGGCACTTCTAAGCCCAAATTTCAGCACATGTGAGCTCGGGGAAGCTATTGCTTTAATAACTGACACGCATGGTTTTTGTACCGAGTCGAACGATAATGTCTTGCAGACATGTAGGCAAAACAGCAGATTTTTTTAGGATCTGAGAAAGTACAAGTTGTAAACACAGTGCAGTAAAAATGCCGTCTTCTCTGTTTCCCATTGGCTGTTTGTCAATTTGTTTCCTTCCCACACTCTCCCAGCTCTCGGCGTTTCCCTCCTGAAGCCAGCGATCGTAGGATGCAGGAGGGCTGGACTTTTCACCCTGGTGAGGCAGCACAAGCAAAGAGAAATACGGAATGCTAACGAGAAAAAAAAAAAGATCTGCTGTACTCTGCCATGCACTGCAGCTCCCAACCTTTTCTTCCAAGATTTAACACTCTAGGGGAAACGATAAATCAACCCTACAGTGAACACTAGAGAGGTAACAATTAAAGATGTGCTTTTTTTTCCTACAGAGAAATGCTGGTTTAGGGCAGGAAGTTTTTTCCCTTTAAATCACAATCCTTAATCACACCACCCCCACAGACAGCTCTGTAAGCTACACAAGTGACCACAAATAACAAGTATTGGCTTTCTCGTTTGTCCTTGCTGATAGGGAGGATGTTCTGCCTGCTGCCATGTTATCTTATTTGTTGCAGAAATATGAAAGACTGTCTTCAAAACTACAGGTTAAGAGGTTCAATATTTCTCTGTTAACTTCCTGGGCTGTAGTCACAGAATTATAGAGGCACAAAATCAGGATCATTAAATCTCAGAACCACTGAATCAGAATTGTAGGTTCATAATCATAGCCTCATAGAATCATAGACTCATAGAATCATAGAAGCACAGAAATATAGACTCACAGAATCATGGAGTTATAGAATCATAGACTAATAGACTCATAGATTCATAGACTCATAGAATAATAAACTCCTAAAATCATAGATGCATAGAATCACAGAACCATAGAAAGTCATAGAATCATAGTCTCATACAATCATAGAATCATACGCTCATAGAATCACACACTCATAGAACCACAGAACTGTAGAACCACAGTCTCATAGAATCATAGAATCAATGACTCATAGAATCACAGATCATATAATCATAGACTCATAGGACCATAGACACATATAACCATAGAATCATACAATCATAGAATCATAGACAGATAGACTCATTAGGGATCAGAAGGGACTTCAAAAGATCATCTAGTCTAATCCCCCTGCCACAGCAGGTTCCCCTAGACCAAGTTGCACAGGAATGCATCCAGGTGTGTCTGGAACTTCTGCAGAGAGGGAGACTTCACAACCCTCCTGGTCAGGGTGTTCCAATGCACCTATATCCTCACTGTGAAGAAGTTCC
>VZRI01006027.1:0-23148 GCA_013397515.1 Upupa epops
CACCTGCAGATTTTCTGAGGGTGCACTTGGAGAAAGCATGAAAACCCCCTGGTCCCAGCATCAGCTCCAGTCAGTCCAGTGGGCTCTGTGAGCCCTGCTAGTTCCTACAGTCAGTTTGTCCTAACCCAGCCTAGCCCACGTTCGTCAGCTCCTGAGAGTTAGTGTGGTGAGAGACCGTACTGAGGTCGCCACTCCGCTCAGGCACACAGGCCTCCACCTCTCCCCTCTGCCGCAGACCCTGTGCTCCTGCCAGAGAAAGCCACATATGCCTTGGGAAACACGTTGAACCAAAATCCACAAAAGTTAATACATTTTCCTTTCTCTGGAAAAATACAGAGAATGTGCTGCACATCACGAGTGCCATCTGCTGACGTGTTGCCATCTCTCTGGTGCAGCTGGAGTGCTTCTTGCTTCCACGGAGACAACGATGGAGAAAGTATGAAAAAGGTAATTTAATGATTAAATCCTGTTAATCGTAAAATATTATTAACGATAAAAATTGTTGTGAACCCTCTGACAGACATTTCCCTATCAGTTAGATAGTCCGGGGTGCAATCCCTTTGTGAAGTGTTCTGTAAAACTGAAAAACAAGATGCTAACTCCTGGAACAGAGGAAAAACGGATCTGATTCAGACTTTCAAAACAGAGCTTTTTGCTTTTGGAGAAGAAACCCATTCAGAAGTTTGGAAACACTCTTTTTCTTGATTTTTATGTTTCTTTTGTTACGTCAGGAAACCGAAATCCATGTTGGTTGTATATGTTCCATATAGGTTTCTAAAAGCTGAGTATTGTGAAAGACTAAAGTGCTTGAATGCAAACGTTTACTTGCAGAAAGCCCCTGTGGTACTGCCCGAGGAATATATCAGTTAGAGATTCCGTGCTGTATTTGGGTTCTCAAGTGTGAAACACTCAAGGCAAAAATACCGGGAAGAAGTACAGTTTCCATATAAAATAACGGGGATACCATAGCACGTTGACGGGAACAGTGTGCTCTACAAGGCACAGCAGTCAAAGACAATGGCTGTTCTCAAGTCAGTGGATTTATAACAGCTTTATCTTGGGTAACATACTGACATACGTCCATTTGCCTGTGGGACTCCTCAGTGAAACATACACGGGATTCTTCTAACCCGGGTTTGTCTTTGCAGTGATAATGGGCAAAACTACTGCAGATGTCTCTTACTGAAAATACAAGAACAGCACAAGTTGGCATTAAACTGTGCAGGTTTGGCAGCTAATTTGATTTTTCACCTTTTCCCTGAATGGATTAAATTAAGCTTCTCTCTCAGAGCAAACCCCACAACTCTGACATCAGCCACTCTGTCCAGTTCTCCAGTTCCACAATGCAATGTAAAGCGAGCCTGGGTTTATGTCCTCCAGTTCAAAACATGTGCTCTGGTGCCGCTTGTTTGTGTGTTGTAGTTCACAGAATCTTAGAATGGCTAGATTGAGGCTGCTGAAATTAATGTGTCTGTGATTCACTATTAGAGACACTCCACCCTTCATCTGCCTGCTTCAGAGTATCTCTGTTGGAGGCTCCTCAAATTTTGCAGTCAAGTGGTTTGTGAGTAAGAAGTGGCATGCAGATGGTGCACCATACTTACAAAACCAGGCACCGGTGACTGCAACATTTTCAGGAGTGACAACCCAACTGCTTTATTGTTACTCTCTTAAAACAGTCTGAAACCTACTTGATTTCCATACTTGTTATTTCTAGTAAAGCATGTAATATAAAATTCCTGATTAGATTATCCAGTACGTGACACAGAGCTAGTGGAAACTTGTTAAGGAGATGTGACAAAATTTCTATTCAACAGAGAAGCCTGAATTGATTCCTTATGTTCCCCACTCCCCCCCAAATTCAAATGGATTTTGTAATCATATTAGGACCAATAAAACCACCGAGTAATTTTACATAAGATTAACTACAAAAACCAAGTTCCTGATGTTTATCCCTTTCCCAAAATATTAGTCTAGCCACAAGATGCTGTATGCATGCAAATAAGATTTTGAAACTCAGCTGTGAACAGCACATGACATTTCATGTTGTTACAAAAATACCTGCTTTTCTTTTTCCAAGAGAACAATGAGGAACATTCGTAACATTCACAGCACGGCTTTAGGAAAGGGAGGTCCTGCCTGACCAACCCGATCTCATTCTGCAACTGGGTAACCCACGCAGTGGATGAGGGGAAGGCTGTGGACATGGTCTAGCTAGACTTCAGCAAACCCTCTGACAGTCTCCCACAGCATCCTCCTGCACAAGCTGGCAGCCCATGGCTTGGATGGGTGCACCCTCCTCTGGGTTAAACACTGGCTGCATGACCGGGCACAGAGAGTGGCTGTGATGGTGCCCCCTCCAGTGAGCAGTGGTGTCCCCCAGGGATCAGCGCTGGGCCCAGTTCCGTGCAGCATCTTTATTGATGACCCGCATGAGGGGATCAAATCTGCCCTCAGTAAATTCACAGGTGACACCGAGCTGCAGGAGGAGTGTCGGTCTGCTGGAGGGGAGGAAGATGCTGCAGAGCAGTCTGGACAGGCTGGGTCAATGGGCAGGGGCCAACAGGATGAGGTTGAACAGGGCCAAGGGCAGGATCCTGCACTTTGGCCACAAGAACCCCCTGCAGCTACAGACTGAGGGGTGAGTGGCTGGAGAGCAGCCTGGCAGAGAGGGACCTGTCAGTACCGGTTAACAACCGGCTGAACAGGAGCCAGCAGGGTGCCCAGGTGTCCCAGAAGGCCAGTGGCATCCTGGCTGAAAGTTACACACACAAGGTTGTGAAATATTCTGATAGAAAGATTAATCTCTTGAGCCACAGCCAAGCTCATTTCATGCAGGTTTGCAGTCAGGGTGCCAGCATGTTAGGCAGACAATCGTCTTACAAAGTTCAGACCTTACATTTTCTTCTCCCTATGTAAAAAATATGTAAATTCAAAACATTTGCAAATTTCCAGCATACTCTGTGCTGAGGGGGAGCTGGCAGGGCAGAACTGAGATTGACTTGCTCTGGAATTAGGGTTTGATCGCAAACAAATTGGCTCCTTCGTTGCCTTTCCACAGGAGGCAGGTTGACAAGATCATGGATATTAATAAACCCCCAGCTCACCGAAATGTGATTACAGAGCTCGTGTCTGCGGCTCGTTTCAGGAGCTGCAATTTGACATTCCCTGAGCAGGAGCATCATTAAGAATCGTGGATTTCGGGGATGAGGTCTGGGGTGAAAACACCTCCAAAGCCTTTTGGCAGCTGACTGTGATCTGTGGGTTCCCATCGGGCCACAAACCGCTGCCCAGGAGGTCCACGGTTGAGATTGTTTCTCCACAAACCTCACTGAGTCATTTCCCAGGACTTCTCTCCAGCTTTTCCAGGTGGGACCAGTCCAGAAAAACCACCTCAAGAAGGGCTCACACCAGGCGTTTTTCACTGCCAGAGCAATTGCTGGGTTGAAGCTGGGGATTTCCCTGAGGCCAGAGGATGGAGAGGGACAACGCAGCGCCCAGAGGCATAGCAGCTGGCACGACGCAAGAGCTGGCACTGTGGAAGCCAGTGCAGGTGAGCGAGTGAGCTCCTGCCCTCATGGCACTGCTCTGCAGCCCCATCCTCTCCTGTTCTGGTGCAACAAGGTAGGGAACGACCTGGGGAAACTGTTCTCTGCCTTACGGGAACCTCCCTGCCCTGCTCTGCTTCCCCGGCTGCCCGGCCATCAGGCTGGGCAGCCATCTCATCTTTTCCCCAGCTCCCTGCAGGTTCCCTACCGTGCAGGCAGGAGCGGTGGCTCTGATTCCTCATTAATATTTAACAGCTTGCCGTCATAAAATATTGAAACGCGGCAGTGTTGATTTTGAGTGGTTTCACAGAGCTGCAGCACCAGCAGGATGACGCGAGGTCTCATCTGCGGTGCTTTAATTAAATCCATAAACCACCCTTTTGTCTAATAAACTTGCCCAGGAAACCCTAATTTTAAACAAGTGCTGGGAAGAGGCAGGAGGGGCGGCTGTGGCTGTGATTTGTTTGGGTGAAAGATTCATCAAGGAAGAGCAAATATGGGTGGAGGGTGGTGCTGTGTAACCCCCCACCCCTTCCCCTGCATTTATAGGCACCTCCAGTGACAGGTTGCTCAGAGCCCCAAGGTCCAACCTGACCTGGGATGGTTCCAGGGATGGGGCTTCTCCCACCTCTCTGGGCACCCTGGGCCAAGTTCTCCCCATCCTCAGCAGCAACAACTCCCTTCTCTCTCCACCGACTCTGCCTCTTTTAGTTCAAACCCATCACCCCTGTTTCTACCTCCACAGTCTCTGGCCAAGGCTCCTTCCCCATCTCTCTTACCAGCCCCTTTAAGCACTGAAAGGCCGCAGTAGGGTCTCCTGGAGCTTCTCTTCTTCAGCTGAGCCACTCAAACTGTCCCACAGCAGCATTTCTGCCGCCTCCTTTGGCCCGGCTCCACCAGCTCCAGGTCTCAGCTGGGCTAAGGAGACAAGAGCTGGACCCAGCCCGGCATAGCAGAGCAACCAGTGTTTAGAGAAAGGAGGAAACGACCTGGCCAGTACAAAGTTGCTTCTTCAGCAAAAAACAAACGAACTGAACCCAAACCAACCCAGTAGAAACCACAAACAAACAAAGGCAGAAGCAAAAAAAGCTGCAGCAAGGCTACAAACCCACAAGGTCAGGCTCGCTGTGGCCAAGAGCATCTCCTTCTTTGAGGAGATCATTCAGCCCCCATGCAGGACCAGTCAGAAATGCCCTTATGGAGCCAAAGAGCCCTCACATGTCCTGAAGGGAAGCAGGTCTGGGACCTGTGACTGGTCCCAGCACGTTCCCGTAACCCATCCCAGCGTGTTCCCGTAACGCGTCCCCGTGTGTTCCCTCATCCCGTCCCAGTGTGTCTGTTCTCTTGTCCTTTAGTACGAGGTGCTCAGCCCAGTGACTGAAGCCAAGCTGGAGGAGCCCAGAGGTAGATTCCCACCTGGGTTAGAGATGAGTGCTTCATACCCAGCGCAGCTTCAGGACTCACTGACGCTCCTCTGCCATTCACGGTCCATCTGCCGCTGCTCCAGGAAAAGCAGTCTCCAACCTGTTCCCCACAAGCAGCCCTCAGATTCAAGGCAGGGAAGGATGAGGTGAGTCTTTCCCTCTCGCACAGTTTTCTTTCCTTCCAGGTTTGGGATGAAGCAATGGGCTCCGTTGCGGGTGGCTCTAGGCACCTCCTGCTTGCCGGCACCAGGCTCCACATGACAGTGGAAATCCCCCAAATAAATGCTGGGGCAGCAGCACCGCTGCACTTGGTGACAGCGGTTGCGGTGATGCGCAGGAAGACATGAAATGAATGAGGGCTGCTCGCCACGTTGGTAGCGGTGCCAGGTTGCTGGGTAAAAAAGGGGGGGAAAAGGAGAAATTTTCTGAAAATGACAATTTTCAAGGTGTCAGATCAGCACCAGCGACTGTGAGCAGGTGGGGGAACAGTTCCAGTACAGTGAAGGGAAAGCATCATCACGCAAGTGTTTGCCGGTAGGGGTGGCTGCTCGGCGGTGGCAGAGCTGCACTGGGTGTCTGGCCACACGTGAAGGAACCGGCTCATCTCATGCATAAAGGAACACATTGAACTGGCCTGGGATCCTGTAACCTAAACAGTTTAAACCTGAACATCTACCTTTTACTCCTCTCCACCGAGGACTGGGGTGCTCGTACCCCACCCCACAACCCCCGTTGTCCATACAGCGTCGGGTGCAGGGACCACGGAACCCCCCCAGCAGAGCAGTTTGCCCTTCAGGCTGCTGTTCTGCATCCAACCAGCCTGTCTGCCTGTCTGATTTCTTTCCCTGTGAGTAGCCAGCTAAACCCCAAATGCACTAGAATTGGCAGTGAAATTTGACTGCAGCCCAGTATTTCACCTGCAGCACTGCATGGTGAGAATTGGCTCTTGGTGCCTGCACTGAAAACAAGAGAAGACAGTGCCATGCATGTTCCCTTTATTCTGCAGGATAGGTGCTCGTCTGGGTAACCCCCTGGGCTGTTGTCACCAGAACTGTGACGTCTTTTGCAGTAGCCAGGTAAGAAGTTAGGAAAATTTGACGCTAGCTCCTTCCTTCCATTGAGGTGGGAGAGCTTGGAGAGCAAAGCGAAACAGGCCAGGTTCTGCTGACACCGGGGAAGCTCTGCACAGCTAATAAACCCCAGCCTCTTTAACTGGAAAGGGGGGGGTCAGGGAGTGCTGCCCTTTCCAGGACTGCATGCGTCTTCTGTTTCATCTGGCATGGGATGCATCCACCTCGGCCTTTGGAGCCAAGGGTAGAGCCCGCAGAGCCCGGTAATGAGATCTTCCGAGCGCCTCTGATTGCTGGCCGTGTGCTGCTCCACCGACCGCGGGGCCCGGCAGGATGTGGGAACGAGAGCTGCGTTTTGCATGGGCTGGCATGAAATGAGTGAAGGAGAAGCAGCTCCTGCCCTGCGATGGAAGCCGGTTCCTCCCTCCCACCCCCCCTCACCCCGAGACAGAAGGCTGTGGCAGGCTGCAGCTCCCTCCCTCGCACGGAGATTGAGGAATGAATAGCTGCACAATGATTTCCCCAGCCATGGGCTGCTCGTGTGGGCACAGCTCCAAGTGCCACCCCTCCCTCTTGTTGCCTGGAAAGAAAAGTGAGGNGGACCTTATTGCTCTCTAGAGCTGTCTGAAAGGGCATTGTAGAGAGGTAGGTGCTGGCCTTTCCTCACGAGGAAACGAGGATAGGGCTAGAGGGAGCAGCCTAGAGCTGTTAGGCTGGACATTAGGAGAAGGTGTTTTTCTGAGAGGGCTGTAAAGCATTGGAAGGGGCTGCCCAGGTTGGTGGTTGAGCCACCATCCCTTGACGTGTTTAAAAGTCACAGCAATGAGGTGCTTAGAGATCTGTTCTAGGGGTGATAAAGACAAGAGTAGGGTTAAAGGTTGCACTTGATGATCTTCCAGGTATTTTCCAACCTCAGTGATTCTGTGAAGCTGCCGCTAATGTGCATGTGTATCACCACAATATTCTGTTGTCCTGGAGTGCCTACATTCTGTTCCCCTGCAGGAAAAACAGCTTGTCCTCATTACTGCTGGATGATTGTTAAAGGGAGATGATAAAAAAATCAGCCCCAGCATCCAGGTTAGAGCAGCAGTTTGTTCATTTGAGCTGGGGGCATTTTACCACCTTCTCTCCCATGGGGGAAGGCAGGAGTGGGAAATGAAGATGTATGAGAGAAAAGGTCTACGGAAGGAAGTCAGATCTGAATGGTGTCCTGCCAGGGCTCTGAGCCTGCTGGTGGGAGCTGGGGGGCTGTGTCTGTGCCAGCACCAAACCTGCAGCCCCCAGCTCCCAAAGTGTGAAACCACCCTCGTGGGCAGCAGGGAGGAGGCTGGGCAGGAGCAGCTTCTGGAGCAGTGAGTCAGATGACTGCAGGAAATGATTTGCTGTGTTACAGGTTGGTTTGACTGCAGTTGCTTTTAATGACGCGGGGCGCTTCCATGCCCATTTCATCAGCTTGACTTTCCTGAGGATGCTGGCATCACCACCCCACCCCCACCCAGAGCGGGAGCACAAGAAGCAGCCCCATGGCACATACCCATGTGTGTCCTGCTGGTGCTGGAGGGATGTACCTGCTCACAGGGACCAGCTCTGGCTCTTGGCGAATGGGGTTTATACTCGACCCCACAGGCTCAGGGTGGAGGAGCTGGCTTCTGATCAGGAGCTCTGACAGGCTGATAATTTTCTGAAGATCTGTGGTTTGTGTCCCTGGTGTCTCAGGACAGCTGAACCTGCGCTTGTGCCTCATGGCTCAGACTAGAGATGGATCCCAGCTCAGACTAGAGATGGATCCCAGCTCAGATTTCCAAACAACAAGCCTCAGAACTGTAGCTTGACCCTAGTCATGGAAAAAAACCTGGAGGCGTGTTTTCCCAGACAACCCAGGGCATAAGCTGTGCAGATCTGGAGCTTAGGGCAAGGTTTAGCACTGGGCTTGGGACATCAGGTTGGACTTGATGCTCTTGAAGGGCTTTCTAGACTAAGTGCTTCTAATGCGCGACTGTACCTGCCCAGGAGGCTGCTGGCATCACTGGTCCAGGGTGCAGTGAGCAGGGCAAGCAGACAACAGAGGAATGATGAGGCAGCACACACAGAATTCATGAAGTACCGTCTCTTCCCTCCAAAGTCAGCCCTTTCCTTTCCTAGGGGCACCCATTGAGTTCCCAGGACAGATGCTGAGTCACTCCACAGGTATGCTGACACAGCGTGTGCCCAGGTTAAGCCTGGCTTACCAGTGATGAGGATGAGCAGCCTCACACTGTGCTACTCCACCGGGGCTAATGAACTGAAGTGTTTATTTCATGCTTCATTTCTACAACTAAATAGCTGTAATAGGTAACCTGGTTATTCCAGACAGTCTTCAGCCGCACGGTCACGGCTGTAGGAACATGAGGAGTACCACTGCTGGGGGAAACGCTTGACGTGTGAGCCGGGCGTCAGGTGTTCCGGCAGAACACGTACCTGCTGTGGGAACAAGTAAACCACTCGCAGTAATATGCAGGGAGTTACTACCACCCTGAGCTGCCAGGTTAGTGACTCTCAGCAGTGCTCTGGGCCACGGTTAAGAAAGCTGTCCATCCTCAAAGGTCAGAACATCTTGTGTCCTGATACTGCCACAACACCGCGCAGGGTTGGTTGTTGTCCTGTGTGATTTATGGCCAGCTCTAACTGTCAGCGTGGCAGTAGAGTACTTGCTGAATCCCTTCTCTTTAGGAGATGCTGCTTTTTAAAGAGAGAATCTTTTTAAACTGTGGAGCCGAGGGGCTGGTGAAGGGTCTGTGTTCTGCTTGCAAGACGAGGTGAGCAAATGTCTGGGGGGTGTTCTCCCCTCAGTGCCATGTGCTGGGTGAGACACCCTCTTGAGTGTTTTCCAGGAAGAGTGGTTCTGGATTCCAAACCCCACAGCAGGTCTGCATGTGAGCAAAGTTTCACAGCGGCTGGTTTCCCACCTTCGCCCGTCAGTAGTCAGCACACTCACGAGGGACGGGCTGTGGAATAGCAGATGGCACATGATTCCAGGAATCACTGGTCAACATCTGTTTGCCTGATGCAGGAAGACTCGGTGTGAAATAGTCAGGAGCCGTTTCGTGTCTGCAGAAACCCCTGTTTTCAGGAGATGCAGCTCCCAGAGGGCACAATTAGCAGGTTCAGACAGACAGATGCAAATCACAGCTCTGCAGCTCTACCTGACACCCACTCCTTGGAGCTGAGCCTGTCCTGCCAAAGAGGTTCCTTCTGCACTCGACAATCATTACGGGCTTGAAAACGTCCCTGTTCTTGGTGTGATCTGTGTTCACTCTGCTCCTGAACCCCCAGGTACTGAGCTGCTGCAGGATGATGTAAAATCCACAGGGAGGGTGGTCGGGGGTGGGGTAGAGCTGGGCTGTCTGCAGGACATTGGTGCCCCCCGGGCTGGACACACAGGGGTTACGTGGGTCAGCACCACAGGGAGAGGGCGTCCATTCATCCCTTTGGGGCTCAGATCTGAATCCAAGCTGCAAATTGCTCCTGGCCCTGGCTTGGCAGCTCCTGAAACAGGCAGCAGAGTAAACGAGGTGGGTTTCCTCTGGCATTTCCCCAGAGATGCGGGGATTTAAGGGTGCTCGCATCACACCTAATACCTCTCAGAAGAGCTGTTTTCCCTGAGCTTGTCCTGGTCTTTTGAAACTGCCCTCTGTTTGGTGTCTGCCGCTCTGGGGGGGAGTGTATGCCACAGGCGAGTCATGCACTGCGTGACTAGTGAGCCCCGAAGCTTTATTTTTGACTTAGTGTCTAATAATGTCACGCGATAACCTGTCACCTGTGTGTTGAGGACTCTTCTCAGTCCGTGTTCCTCCCAAGCCCCAGAGCTTGCCTCTCCAGTCTCTCACACCCCATCCCCAGAGCATTCCCTGGTCCTGGCGTCCAGGATTCTCCCGTGGGTGATGCTGACGTTTATCACAGTGAGTGCCACCAACCTTCCTCCTGACGGGGGTTTTGCTCACGCTGGAGCTCGTGAGCTCCGACAGTGACTGGTGTTGATAATCCTGTCACGTTGGCAGGTTTTGCCCCTTCACTTGTCTCTTTTTAACAGTTCATTCCATGTTGGTGGTTCATTTTCCGCTCACTCCTTGCTTGGGGTAAGTTTGCCCCCTGTCACCTCTGCAGCTCACCTCAGCCACCTCTCCCAGCGCTGGCAGAGTGCAGCTCACCCAGTTCCTCCTTTGAGCACTGGGCTGGTCTCTTCGTACTGCAGCATCTGCGGCGCCCAGAGAGGTTGCTCTGAGCCAAAGCCGAGCTCAAGGTATTGTGGGGATTTTCAGTCGCCGCACCTCGGGCTCTGATTTGGTTGACCCCACTGAGGTTAGAGCAGGACCCAGAGGTGTTTGCTCAGGCTGTTCCAGGCTGTTTTCTTTCTTTCACGTCTGAATTGCAGTTCCGTGAACACGATGCTGAGCTCAGCCGTGGCCACCTGCACTGGCCCCAGTGGCCAATCGACCACCAACCCGAGGACTGGGGGTCGTGAGGAGCACAGCTTGAGCACAGATTTCTCCGTCGTTTCTTTACTTTCCATCCTACATATCCCAGAGGCTGAGGGACACAAGTAGAGTGAGCAGATGTGAATGCCTGGAGGACTGTGGTGATGCCCACTGTGGGATTGCTCTTGCAGCCAGGATGAGCTGGAGCTGCAGGGCAGGCTTTCACCACTGAAACGGACTGGCTCCCGAATGACAGGTTCCCCATTTGCTGCCGGCTGGGAGAAGCCAAAATACTCTGATCCAGAAGTTTCTCCAGAGCCAGCTGAGCAAAAGAAACCAGGTGGGTGATGAGCTGAAGATCTTCAAAACCTGAATTAATTTAACAATCAGCAGAAAGGAGAAGGCAGGTCTGGGGAACACGGCAAGACTGGGAGCAGGGACTGTGGGGAAGACTGGGGGTGATGGGCAACGGATCTGGAACACGGAGGGCAGCCTGGGGGGTGGGCTGGGGGCACCGGCAGAGGGGTTTAGCAGCGTCAGGCTAAAGGCAGTTGTGTTGCCATTGTGGGGACAGCCTAGGGCAGCTGTGGGGCAGCATGGGGAGATGAGGCGGGGAGCGGTGGGGCCACAGTGTGCTGTGGTAACCATGGGTCAGTGACCTCACAGAGGTGGTGGCTTCTGGAGGGCAGAGGTGGGCAGAGAAAAGTTTCTGCCCTGCACCCTGAGCACCAGCGAGCCCCATGCAGTCACCTCGCCCTGACCCCATCCATTGGCACCTCCCAAGGCAGCTGTAGTGGAGGGACATCGTGGGCACAGCCAGGGATGGGCACAGGTGTTGTAGTGTGGCAGCCAGCAGCTGTGGGGACGGGGACGGAGCCAGTGAGCAGTGCCCGGGAGCCAGGGCCACAGGGAGTCCCACAGAGAGCAGGTTCTAATGCTGAGATGAGCAACATCCTCCAGCTGGTTGACAGTCAAAGCAGAGCCCCTCCATGGGAGCAGCTCAGGATCCAGACTGCAGAGCTGCAGCAAGCCTTCCCACCCACCCTGGAGCGAGAGCCTCCGCAGGAAGGGTCACAGGGGCAGGATCCCCAGAACAGCCCCAGGCAGGTGTCCCTACAGGACAGTTGGCAGTCCCTGGGCACCTGCCTGGGGGATGAGCCCTGGCAGAGCAGTTGGCAGCCCCTGTGGCCCGACACTCCGCTCAGCACCGACTCGGCAGATAGAATGGGGCCAGCACAGGGCCTGCCCTACAGCCCTGAGGACGGAGTGCCCTGGACCAGCCAGAGGGGCAAGAGAGAAGTGGCCAACAGGAGCCAGCAGACAAGCCAGGACTGGAGTGTGGAACTGCTGGCAGAGATTGCAGGGCACCCCACTGTGAAATCTGAGGCTGGCATCAACCCTGAGAGCAGAGCACCAAGTGGGATGGAGAGGGTGATCTTTGCGATGAGTCCCAACCCCACGAGGCAAGAGCCAGGGAGCAGCAGGTGCCAGGGCAGGGGTCACCGTGTGGCACTGAGAAGGTACCAGGACAGCAGCCACAGAGCCGCCAGCCTGGAGCACTGGCATCGGAGCAGCCTGTCAGGCCAGTCCAGGGCCATGCGGTGCCCCCTGACAGCAGCCTGCTGATAGTGCTCAGGATGCAGGGGGGCAGCCTGCAGAGGACTGAGGTTGCAGTGGAGGAGGAAGTGGCTGAGCCCCAGCAGTCCAAGGCCCTGGCAGGAGCAGAAGCCCAGAGCATGCAGCCAGACCGGGACTCTGCAGCCTGGCCAAGGGAGGCAGAGCGGGTGCTTGATCTATCTGGGGAGGGAAGGGATGGATGGGCAGAGCAGGGAAAGCCCTGACCGGCTGTGGTGAAGCAGCAGGTGAGGTGGTAGCCCAGAGCACCCACAGAACAGCTCAGCATCCCGCCAGGCAGTGCTCCCCAAGGGAAGGGGCTGCTAGCATCCCTAAGGGGCACAGAGAATCAGAGGCTGCGCTGCTGGAACACAAGTCCTGGCGTGGCGGTGAGGAAGACGGAAGAGAAGCAGATGCCTCAGTGTGTGCAGCTGCCTGCCAGAGCCCCAGAGTGAGCATGGCCTTGTCCATAGAAGTCATCCATGAGGCTCAGCACACACAGAGGGCTCCTTCATCAGAGGAAAGGCTCTGGGCCAGGAAAACAGACAAGCTGCTGAAGAGCAAAAGCCACCATCCAAGTGTCAGCATTGTGCAGCGAAGCAGAGTCCTGGTGCTGCAGCGAGGGGCAGCAGGATGCTGCTGCAGCGGGGAGGCAGAGTGGGGTGAGCCCCAGCAGCACCCCCCAGCTGTGGCTGGGCCACTGCCCTAGTGCAGATGCCAGCCACTTGGCCACCGCTGAGGGTATTGGCTGGCTGAGCCCGAGTGATTCCCTTGTATTTTTTTTCTCAGCAGCAGAACATGGGGGCAGGAGCTGCCTGAGGGGTGAGAAGAGCAAAACCTCTTGGCAAGGAGGGTAGTGGGGATGAGGAACTGGCAGAGTCGACCTGCAGCCAGAGGATACTGAAACCATTCTCTGGGACATGAAAAGACAGCAAAGCCTGAGCAGCCAGGTGTCAGAAGGAATAAACCCCCATCGCAAGGAAGAAGCAGTTAAAGAACAAGCTGTGTGCAGCCGCTGGATTTGTCCTTGTTCTGGTTGTTCGCAAATCCCTGCTTGGTTCCCTGGGCACTGGCTCTGCAGCAGCAGCTGGGTTTGCCCCCCAGGACCCTGGCACCATGAGCTGCAGCTGGAGAAGGGGTTTCACCAACATCCAGTGTCTGAAGCCACTGCCTCCTTGTCTCCTGAAATGCCCCCCCTTTTCCCCCCTGACCACTCCTTTCTCACTTTCCCACCATAAATGGGGATGGGGCTGCTTTCCTTTCCTGTGTGCCTCGCTCAGATGGTTGAAGTCTGAGGGGAGCAGCAGTCTGTCCCTCTGGGCAAGGACAACACGGAGAGCAAAGGTCTTCTGAACCCCCCAGAGGCCTTTGGCTGGGGGCGGGGGGGGAAACACCCTGAACTCTTACTCTGCTGGGAATACTTCTAGACCAGATTCTGGCATCCTCTGCTCCATCAGCAGCTGCGTTGGGTTTGCAGAGCATGATGCAGCCGGAAGGGGATGGAGGGAAGCTCAGGACAGCTACAGGCTGGTTAAACCACAGTTCCCATCAGAAGCAGGACAGGAAAGCACTAGGTTTCCCGGGTTTATGTGCGGCATGAGCAATGTGAGCAGACAGTATCAAATAGCCTAGACCAGTCCTATTCCTGTTTGCATTTCTATGTCTCCTTCTGGTTCTCTCCTGTTCCTATGTCTTTGTCTGTGTTCTGTTCTCAGGAGAGGTCCCTTTCCCTCCTGCACTGCCTACCCGTTTCTTTCCTAAACCACCAGCTCCCCTGTTACCCCGTAAGACCATGACTCGGGTTGCTCTAGCTCCCAGGCAAACCAGGCTCATACCCTGATGCTGCCCTGGGCTCCCCCAGCCCTGTGGCTGGTCCTCATCTGTGTCCCAGACACAGGACGAGTACCCAGCCCTTGCCCTGCAGCACCTTTCCCAAACAGAACTTTGTATGCGTGAATTTTTCATGCGGCCCAAACCCTTTCCCAGAAGCTGCAGGTTGCTGCCTCACATCAGGCTGCCCTGGTGCCTCCCACCCTGTTCCTCGTCTCCCCACACCGAGCACTGGGGCAGCGGAGGCACAGCAAAGGCGACACAGACCTTCTGCAGGGAGCAGAGGAGAAGGGAGAGGCTGGTTTTCCGCAGCCTGGAGCTCAGTGCTTGTGTCTGCCTGCTGTGGGAGCAGTCAGCTCGGTGGTCCTGTACGCTCACAGCCAGAAACCATCTGCTCAGCACCACGGTGCGAGGAGCAGCTCCACACACTGCCAACTGCTGAGGCTTTCCAAAGGAGGCAGGACTCTGCCACAGCCAGGGAAGGGGTCACTGGTGGTTGTGGCTCACTGATCACCTCAGAGACTGGGGAAGCTCAGCTCAGGGCTACTTCTCACGGAGCTTTGGCTTGAACGAGCCCAGCAGCCCACACCAGAGGAGCTCCTGCATGTGCTAGGGTTACAGTGACTGCTAGCACCTGCCTGTCCCAGCACCCCCAGCCCTTCTCCAGAGGTGCTGAGCTCCTCAACAGGCTCTGGGGGACTTTGTTGGGAGAGCCCCTAGCCCAGCCCTGCTCTGCAGGACACCATCAGTGTGGATGAGCCAGGGCAGCTGTCCCAAGCAGGTGCATCCCATCTCATCAGCATCCCTCCCGGTATAAAAGGGGAGTTTGATGAGGCAGGCCCCCTCTCTCCTCGTTCCCTTGGACTGCTTTCCTGTTTGTTGTGACTGCTGGGCTGGGTATGACTTCATGCACTTTATACTGGCATTACTATTGATGTTCTGTAGTTGGGGGTGGGGGGAGGGCTGTCTGTGCTGGCCCTGGGGCATCAGCTCTTGGCTGTCTGTATGTGTGTGCGGAGTAAAACTGCCTGTCCCAGTGCTTCCTTCCCCCCTACAGATGTAAGTCCCATAGATCTGCTCTTTGTGCAGCTCGTGGGTGCAGCCAAGCACCATCCTGCCGTTGGAAAGCTCCTGACCATGTTTGTTAAATAGCTCTGGAGAGCGTTTTTCTTTGCACTGGAGGAAGTCATTGAGCCACAGAGAAGATCCTACCTGCTGATGCCTGGGGCCAAGGTCTCTTCAGGGGATTCGATTCCTGTGACGTGTTTGTTGGCAGCTGCTAGTGATGGTGTGAATGGGCTGTGAAAGGGGATCTTGTGAAGCATCCTAAAACCTCTGTCAACTGCCTAGCATGTGTTGGGGAGCCCTGGGCTGCAGAGGGAAGAAACAAAGGAATCCCTGAGCTCCACAGGGGTGAGGCAGCAGTAAAAGGGTCACACTGGGGAGGAACACCAGTGCATTACAAACCTAGAGGAGGGCTGGAGAGGTCTTTAGTCAGGTGAGCTGCTTCAAGAAGGCCCATTGCTGCAGCATTGTGGGGCAGAAGCCAGGTACCATCACTGAGCACCGCATCCCTCCAGGCACGCTCCTCTAGGCACAAGAGTAGGTCCTGTAGGGAAAACGGCTCCTCTGAGAAATCCCATTGTGGATTCAGAAGGAGTTGGGGGAGTTAAAATGCTGTTTGGAAACTCCTTTGTCCTGGCTGTCAGGAAACAGGTAACCCCAACAGCGTTACAGAGGAGCTCCCTGCACGGGGGTGAAGTGTTGTGCAGTGTTTGGCAGGACGATCTGGCACAGGCAGACCACTCAGCGCACAGTGTGAAGGTTCTTCGGGCATAGTTTGTCTTGAAAACCCACAAGTTGTGGGTTCTGCTGCAGGGTGCTCCTTAAAGCAAAGATCTTGCTGTTGTAGAACTTGTTTTTATTAAAGGAACATCCAAGTGTTTGGCAAGTTGCTGTGCTGCCAGGAGGTAGTAGCTGTAATAAACGTTCACAGAGCATTGGAACATTGCCTGGGAGGTTGTGGAGTCTCCGTCTCTGGAGACATTCGAGACCCATCTGGATCTGTTCCTGTGTGACTTGGTCTGAGTGATCCTGCTGTGGCAGGGGGACTGGACTGGGGGATCTTTCAAGGGCCTTTCTGATCCCCAATGATTGTATGGTTCTGTATCTTCAGCCGTCCTCAGAGATCCATGTTTGCGCCCGCTGTCCATGAGGTGTCAGCCAAGGGGTGGATGTCAGCTCACAGCCATGCTGCTGGAAGAGCTGACTCTGCAGGTCGGGGCACCGGCACGGTGCCCGGTAGCTCCCGGGAGACAAGAGAAGAGCCAAGGGCAATCGAGGAGCTGTGTTGTTAAAGGGTCTGCAGTCAAACCACAGTCCTGAGGTGGCTGATGGGGACCAATCGGGATGCGGGCTCCCCAGCCCGGGGCAGGCGCCCTCACCAGCGCTCGTCTCCTGGAGTTGATTGCTGACACAGACCGCCGGTGGGGGGGCTCTGCTCCACAGAGCCAAGCGGCTGTGCGGGTGGTGGGGTGGTGAGGTCCTTTCTGTATCGACGAACAGATCTAGCGCTTCTTAACACCTACTCTCGAGGATCTATTTTGTGCTCATCTGGGTTGTAACTAGCAGTGATTGAGAGCTTCGCCGGTTACCGGATGACAAATGCCCTCTAACCCCTCCTTAGGAAGAGTCTCAGTTGTGGCTGGCAGGCTCAGGCAGGCAGAGATTTCCGCCCCCCCAAAACCTCGTGGTGAATCTGCTCTCAGAGCCCAGCCCAGTGCCTCGGTGATGAATGCCCTTTCCCAGGCTCTGCTCTGCGATGGCGAAGCTGAAGGAGGTGCTGACGCCTTGGTAGGGATGGATGTCCGGTACCAATTGCAAAGCAGCGTGGTCGCTGGCAGCCCCGGCCGCTGCCCTGTGGCTCTTTGTGTTTAACAGCTCCTGGCTTTTCTGTCCCCCCACCCCGAGATTCGGAGGCCCCAGCGGTGCCCAGACCGTGCCGACGCGTGTGAGCACCACGCTGATGGAGCTGCCAGACAAGGAGGAGGCTGCATTTTGCTCTGCCCTGCGCATTAGACATCGGACCGACTGGCGCTGCCAGCCGGAGGGAGCCTGGGGGGGCAGGACGTTCCCGGAGGGGCTCTGCGGGAGCCGCTCGTCCGCCACCAGCCCCTAGCTCCGAGAAAAAGGCTCCACACTCGGGATGAACTCCCGTCCGTAGTTCCCGGGTGCGGGTGGAGGAGCCGCTGCTCAGCTCAGCAGGGCTAAAAATAGAGCGGCGCAGCACCCCCGCATCAGCTCCCGCACGGGCGGCGGGGGGCGAAGACAACGCTGTTCCCGCAGCCGCCCGCTGCGCTCGGGGAGCGGGACCGGGAATCCCGAGCCGCTGGGTCACGTTTGCCACAGACCCGAAGGGGATGGGGTCCCCGCTGTGGCCGGGGCGGCGCCGTCGATGATTGCGCTGGAGCGGGCTCTGCGCAAGGCTCCTCTTCCCTCCTCCCTCCAGCAGAGCCGTCTGTTCCTTCTGTAGAAACCTCTCGGCTCTCTCCGTCCTCATTGCAGCGCTGGCAGTCACCCCCATCTCTGGCTGGGGAAACAGGAGCTGCAGGATTGCCATTACAGCCGGCGCGTGTGAGCGGGGCTGCCAGCCCAGCGATGCCCACGGGGAGCTGGCACAGGCACCCCCGAGGCGCTCTCTGCCACCTCTCCCGCTGCTCCCCGCGCTGGGATGTGAACAGGCACTAACAGCAGTGCCGGCTCAGATGGAGAAACTCCCCCCGCTGGAGCCGCTGGCAGGGGCATCTTGGGTGGCACCACTGGGTGTGAGCGGAGAGAAACGAGATAGCTAGAAGAGAGAAAGCTGCGGTTTGGTTGTGTTTGGGTAACATTTAGAGCCGTTCCAAGTCTCGTCTGCTTCTCCTTTGTTTTCTGAAAACACAGAGGCCTCCTGCTAAGGGTTCAAGGATAAGTTACTATCAAGTGTGACAAAAATCAGCCCTTCTTAAACAAAACGCTCCTTACCTGGCCACCACGTTCCTCACAGTCTGCCAGCCAGGGCGGCAGTGGCACAGCCTGGGGGACATCACCTGCCCGGGGTGCCCCACAGCTGCACCAGTGGAGATGCTGCTCCCAAAGACTGGGAAGAGTGGTGATGGATCTCCTTGGTGAGGACCCAGTGGCTTCTGTTCCCTTTGGCTGTTTCCCATGTCCTGGGCTGGCAGCTGAGCTGGGCATCGTTTAGGGAAGGGAAGTTTTGCTGTTGCTTGCCCCTGTAATGGGTGTTCATTTGCAGCTAAGAGGCGCTTGAAATGCCCAGCTGAGGTCACCCACCCTTGGACTTGGAGGTGCTTCTCTGCTCCGAGGGGTATTTACCACATACTCACGTGCTGGTACTGGAGCTTTTCTCCCTGTAGCAGTGTCTGCAGCCTGACTGGCTGGTGGCCTGACTGAGTTTGCCTTCCGATGTCATTCCCATGTGCAAAGCACCAACCGGCCAGCAAGAGCTTGAGGCAAACCTCGTCCTTCCACAGTAGAGCTTGGACCATCAGTGCTCAGCCCTTCCCAACCCTGCAGGAAGGAGATCGAAGAGTTCATTTTTTTTCTGTTGGCAAGTGACTTGTGGGGTTTTGGAGTTTGCAGGGGGTTGGTTTGGCAGATGGGGCTTGTAGCCACCCTGCTGGCTGATGGCATTCTTCTCTCCAGCTGCAGCACTGAGATGGGCTGCCCCTTCCCAGCCTGCATCCTTGCCCCCATGGACCTTCCAAAGGGGGAGGAGATGGCTAGTTGTCAGTTGCCTCACAAGGCACAAATCAAACCGAGCGAGGGGCCAGGGAACAGCCGATGGATTTGGGGTAAGAGAAGAAGCCTCAGGTGGACTGCTGGTGCAGGACACAGTGCAAATTGAGAGCTCATCTGCATTAGGGAAAGGTCTCCAGCTGCTGGGAGGGTGCCACTACCCAGCAGGGGAATGAGGTGGGTAGGAAAATTCTGTGTCTTGGAGGTTTCCAGCAGCAACATTTTGGCAAATGGAAATAGCACCAGAGCGGTTCCAACAGCACTGCACTGGCAGAGAGATGGCTCAAGGTGCAGACCCACGGAGGTGGGAGTGGGGTCAGGAGATGCCAGCAGGCAGGAGCCTCTGCCTCTAGTAGCTGCAAGCCCTAAAGCCACGGGCTGTGTGCGACTGGGGCTGGAGTCTGCTGTTCCAGGAGCTACAGGCTAAGCACAGAACATTCTCAACTTCCTTTTGTAGCCGTTTGTGGTGTGAAAACTAGCCCGTTTGGAGAGGAGGGCTAGGCAGTAGGGGTAGAGGCTCTCCTGAAGGGGAGCTAATAGAGGATTTCTGTGATGGCCTGAATCAAACTTCAGCTTCTCGTGCCTGTGAACACTCCGTGGTTTGTCATGGGGAAATCAGCCAAGCCACATGCCAAACGCTCCTGCCACTTCTGCACAAGCAGGAGGAGGCTTTTAGCCAGGGGAATGAGGCAAACTGGGCAAGCGGTTATGATTTAACAAGAATTTCTTAAGCCTTCTCCGGCTCCTCTCTGCCATTAGCTCATTAGAGCCTGGGCAGTTGCCATGGAGATGCGGTGCAGCAGCTGCAGCTCGCTCAGGCGCTGCCGATGACAACATCGGGGGTGCAGGGTAGTTTTGGGGTGCTTGCACACACTGTGGGTGTCCGTGCGCTCTATGGACAGAGGTTGGTTTGTTCTTCTCCCCTGATAATTCCAGGGGCACATTCTGAGTGTCCTGCCTGGTGTCTGGGTGTGGATGAGTGGGATGGAGCATCCTCAGTATCATCTCTGCTCCTTCACTCTGTGAGGTGGAGGCAGCAATGCTGTGGCACACATGCCACTGTGGATTGCTTCTATCTCTCCTCTGAATCGTTTCATCTGGATGTTGCTCAGCCCAGAGTTTTCTCCATGTGGTGACTCTCACCCCAGCAATTTCTTGTGAAGCTGTTTTCTCCCCAGGCAACCACAGCTCAGTGCATCCACCGCCTTCCTGTGAGTCAAGTCCCCCAGAGCACAGGCACCTGCTGGCTTTGCCCTGGGGCAGCAGAACCTGCTCCTCTGCCTGAAACATCCGGACTAGTGTTTGTGATAAGGGGGAGGGAAAGCGTGAGGAAGACCTGCAGAGCCCTGGCAGAAGCCGAGGGCACCCTTGTGTCACTGCTGTCCAAAGGCTACCTCAAAGCTCATGGAAGGAAGGAGCTCTGCTTTGTTTGTACAGGACGCTGTGTGGTCTGAATCGGATGGAACTGGTGCTGGCACCCTGTGACTGGTGAGACTGGAGCGCAGCATCTGTTTTTTTCAGATTCCTGCACCTGTAGAAGCACCATGACAAATACTGCAGCCAGCAGCGACTGTGAGCTGCTGTAGAGGTTTTTAAAGCACTTTATTGCTGTTGTTTTCAGGTGTTTTCCACTGTGAATTCCTTAGGCTTTAAGTTCCATCTAGGTTATCTGGCTTTTTTCCCTGAGCACCTTCTAAGAATACCTAGCAGAATCACAACGCTGGACTTCAGGGGGGCCAACTTTGGCCGTTTCAAGCAATTGCTGGGGGAAATCCCACGGGACAGGGTACTGGCAGGTAAGGGGGCCCAAGACAGCTGGTCAGCATTCAAAGGCCACTTCTTTGAAGCACAGCACAAGTGCATCCCAACAGGAAAGAAGCTGAAGAAGGGAGCTAGAAG
This sequence comes from Upupa epops, assembly GCA_013397515.1. NCBI lineage: Eukaryota > Metazoa > Chordata > Aves > Bucerotiformes > Upupidae > Upupa > Upupa epops. The sequence continues at coordinate 20,637 of VZRI01006027.1, forward strand.
ACCTGAGTGGTTAAATGGGCAGCTACTGCGCAAATTGAAGAAGTCTATAGGTAATGGAAGGAGGATGTGGCCACTTGGGGTGATTATAAGGCTCTGGTGAGAGAATGTAGGGATGCAACTAGGAAAGCCAAGGTCTCCTTGGAATTAAACCTTGCAAGAGAGGTCAAGGGTAACAAAAAGGGCTTCTTCAAATACATTGCAGGTAAAACTAAACCTAGAGGCAATGTAGGCCCCCTGCTGAATGAGCTGGGTGCCCTGAAGACAGAGGATACAGAGAAAGCAGACAGACTGAACACATTCTTTTCTTCCATCTATACTTCTGGGAGCTGTCCTGGTATCAAAGCCCAGACTGCTGAGGCTCCAGAGGAAGTGGAGGCAAAAGACTTGGTTGATGAGGACTGGGTTACGTATGTGTTGAGCATAAATCCATGGGGCCTGATGGGATGCACCTGCGCGTGCTAAGGGAGAAGGCAGAAGTCATTGTTAAGCCACTCTCCATCTTTTGTAAGTCATGGGAATCAGGTTTGGTGCCTAGAGACTGGAGGTTAGCAAATGTCACTGTGCTCTGCTCCCCTTCCACCTGGAGCTCAGCCTTCCTGTCCCTGAACCACTCGACAGACCCCCGTGTGTACAGCCAAGGGAAGGATGAGGGGGTCTTGTGGCTCTTCTCCTTCTCTGCGCAGACCCACTTCATGAACAGCCTCACTGACCCCATACAGGCAGTACAGGGGGCTCCAAGGGACTGTACCCCCACTACAGCTCTGGGAGAGCCTCACTGTACTGTGCGTGTTCCCATGTTTACAGCCCTGACACAGTGCAGCAAGGGGCTGAATTCTCAGCGATGTGAGATGGTGTTGGAGTCCTGGCAGCACTCTAACACGAGAGCCCGGTGGCTTCATGGAGAGAAGATGCTGCTTTGTTTCCCCCCCCCATTGTGCTTTTGCAGAGTGACCTAGATTTGGGTTAACCAACCGAGTCATCTCTTTCTGCAGCTGGAATGTACAGAGCTCGCTCTGCCTCCCCCCCCGATCTTGGACGGGGTTTAGCCATTAGGAGGGTGCGTGGGCTCAGGATGACCCCGTCGGTGATACGATGGGGCTGTAGTCTCAGGAGCTGAGGCACCTGCATGCCCACACTGCTCTGTCTGCACGAGGGAGATGGCAAATGACACGGGGATCAGAGAGATGACTGCACTGCTTGTGGCCCATCATGGGGTGCATGGGGTTGGAGGGACCTCTGAAGGTCATCCAGTCCAACCCAGGTGTGGGTGGTATCACACACATGGGCTGCAGGCAGGTGGTGTGAGAGCAACTGCAGGGAGCTGGGCTGGCCAGGCGTGGGGAACATGGCTCTCAGGTCCTTGAGGCAGGGATGCTCAGCATTCCTGGGCATTGGGAGCCTTGTGCCGGTGACCTGGGCAGAGCTCAGATCCGGCCTGCGATGGCTCCCAGGTGATGCTGCCACGGACCCTGGCTCTGAGCGGGAAGGCAGAAGCTCTAGTTCCTCTGCTCACTCTTCCTCTTGTACGGATGACAGCACACGCTGCTGTGGTTAGCGAGGAGCTGAGCTAATTACAAAGGTGCCTGAGGATGCTGGCTACAGCAGAGAGACTGTGGTGACCAGGAACAGCTGCTGCAAGCACCTGCACGTCCTCAAGCCCTGGGCTCCCGACACAAGGGGACAGCCTGGCCAGGCCCCCTCACCGCAGCACGTTCCTGCCCGGGGCTCTATGTTTGCAGCTCGTGGCAGCGATGCTGACTCCACACCAAGAGTGGGAGGCCCTCGTAGCCAACCCCACCTGGGGCCCCACCACCCTCCCCAGCCCCACCTGCAGCCTGCAGCTCCACCCTGCCTGGCTCCATTTCAGCTCTAGTCTGGGTCCTAGCCCTGGCTGGAGGTTTGTTCTCTGCTGACTGAGCCCAGACCCCTGGTGGAGGTGGCTTTGTCTTCGGCTACCCTGGATTCTGGACCTGGCTCTTCACACGACCTTGCCTGAGGATGACCGGTCTCTTGAGATGCCCCTTGCTCTGCACAGCCTGTCCTGGCTGGGATGCTGCCGGCTGCACCAGGTTGGTGAGAGCTCTGCTCACGCTGCTCTAAGCCCTGGGCTCGTTGTCCTATGTGGCACGGCCCTCTGCTTGGAGGGGGTGGTCAGTCGCCCAACGCTTGGTGACTTGGTGCTGGGCTGCCTCTGCGAGGCCCTGGGTGCCGTTTCGTGTGCTGGGGATGCCCTGTGTTGCCCCCTAGAAACCCTGGGTGGGTGTGGGGCTGGCTGAGTCGGCCCTCGTCCTGCTCTGCCAGAGGTGTGTGTGGTGCAGAGGAGCTCCTGGGGTTTTGTTCCTCCCGAGTCCAGCTGGTGGCTTGGATGGCTCCGTGTGCACAACTGGGGGACGGGGAGGAAAACCCCTCCGACCTTTGGGGGGACTCTTGGCAGCTCTTGTGAGGTGTTTGCTGCAGGAGCCTGTTTGCAGCTCGGGACCCTTCTGTGAGGACCCGTGCGAGTTCTGTGACG
>VZRI01006029.1:0-11162 GCA_013397515.1 Upupa epops
TGCCCACAGGGTGCCACAAGGTGCCCAGTACCTGCTCCTCCTTGGTGTAGAGCTGAAAGCAGTCATCCAGGGTGCAGCTGTGCTGCTCCCGGTGCAGCCGCTGCTGCAGCCCCACACTCTCAGCATCCTCCACTACCTCCTCCTGGATGCTGCCAAAAAGGCTGTGTGGGGACACAGACACACAGAGGACACCAGGGGGGTGAAAGAGTGCCTCCCAGGCACTGGAGAGGCCCCACTCCCCCATGGCACTCACCGCTCTTTGGTGCTGATGTCCCACTCCACTGTCAGCTTCACGTGGGGAGGGCCACCTGTCCTGCTCTGCTGCAGGGCCCTGGGTGGCTGGGGTGAGGTGAGGTGCCCCAAATACACCCAGACACCTTACAGGCCCCCCGCCCCCATCAGCCCATGGTGACAGGCAGGGATGGCCACCCCTTCCCCACGCAACACCCAGAGCAGGGGCATGGTGTCAGGAAGCCAGCGAGCTGGGTAGTGGTCACCCTCTGTGGCGTCACGCCGGGTGGCCCAAGGGAACACTGGGAGCAGCCCCGGGGACAACCTTTGAGCTCCCAGGACAATCCCACCCCCCCCTCACAGGAACACTGTGACCAGCCAGGGTGACACAATTAGCTGCCCCCAACGGAGAGGACACCCCAGGGACCATCCTGCCCCCTGTGCCCTTACCTGTCGATAGCAGGGTGGCAGAGGGGCCGGGGATCCTGAGGGGACAGGTATGGACAGGGCTCCAAGCCCCCAGCCAGGCTGATGCGGAACAGGGCTCCAGCATCCTGCAAGAGGACAGCAGCTGTGGGGCTGGGTGGGAGGCACAGTTCCCCATTCCCTTCCTCCCAGGGTGCCCTGCTCTGTGTCACCTGGCAAAAACCCCAAAACCACCTTCGCTTGGACCCCATGGCTGGGCTGGCAGGGCTGTGGGCGACCTGTCCCACTGGCTGTGGTGTGGCTGGGGGCAAAGAGGCTGCTCAGGGACACCAGCACCCCTGGGATGGTGGCGGTTGGGTGCTGGGGTGGGTGGCTGAGCTGGGGTGGCTCTGATGTAGGAGCTAGGTACCACTGCAGGCACCCACAGTGATGCTGTGGCTGCTCCAGTTCACAGCGCTGGACACCTACAGGACAACTTGACCACCCACGGGGCCACCACAGCCACCCACAGAGACTGTGGCCACCCGCTGTGACACCACCAGCTGCCTCAAGGAATACAGGAGTATTCACCACAGGGACCATGAGCCACCATCAACACTACAATCACCCCTGGGGCTACCTCCACCACCCCCAGTGGCATCCTTGGCCACCTACAATGACTCTACAGTCAAGCACAGCAAAACCATGGTCACCCATGATGCCACCACAGCTAGTGATGGCACCACCAGAGATCCACCATGGCTACCCATGGAGGGAAATGGCCACCTACAGAGCTACCACAGCTCCATCACAGGCATCTGCAGCTCCACTGTAATCACCCATGGAGACCAAATGATCGCTTATAGGGAGGGAATCGGCAGCCTCTCATGGAGACACAATGGCCATTTCTATGGACAACACGGCCACCCATGAAGACACAACGGCCACTTATAGGGGCATCACGGCCACCCACAGCTCCACCACAACGCTCCTTGGCTCCATCCCCAACACAGCTGGTGCCAGCAGCCCTGCTCAAGGCTGTCTCCCAACAACTCACCTGCCCCCGCAGGTCTCCCCGCAGCAGGGCCTGCATCTGGCCCAGGATGCTCTGCTGGAGCTGCTCCCAAGAGACACTCCGCTCCTCCCGCAGCACCAGTGGTGGCCCGAACCTGGGGACAGCAGAGGATAGCAGGCTGAGGGGACATCCCTCTGCCCTGCCATGGGACGGGCAATGGGTGGGGCTGGGGGTACCTGGTGAGGCTGGGGCCATCGCTGGCCGTGTTGCAAAGCAGGAGCAGGATGCGGCCCCCAGCGGCATGGGACAGGCAGTCGGAAGATCGGGCAGTGGAGGGTGGTGGGTGTAACCCTGCCTCTGGTTGGGCCCCCCTGGGGGAGGAAGGCAGGCTGCGGGGGCACCCTATGGGGAGCAGGACAGGGTGAGCTGGGAACATGCTCTGCTGTGGAGCTTTGTTCAGCACCCACAGGAGTTAATTAGTGTGGGGGGAACCCCCATACTGTGCTCCCACACTGCCCACCAACCACAGTCATAGGGACACAAGGCTTCCACCAATCACAGCACAGGACTCCTGGTACCAACCAATGACAACAGAGAACCCCTGCCTCCCACCAGTCACAGCAGAGCACACCTGTTTCCAGCCAATCGTGGGGTTGGGGGAACTAAATACAAGGCTTCCACCAATCATAGCACAGCACACACCTTTCAACCAATCACAGCAGCACACCTGCCTCCCACCAAATCTGGCACAGTACCGCCCTCTACCAATCCCAGTGCAGGGATCCACCACCTCCCACCAGTCTCAGGGCTGTTTCTGTTCCACCAATCCCAGCAGCACACAGGCCACCCCCAGCCAATGGGGTCTGCACATGTGACCAGTTTCCAGCCAATGGGGAGGGGGATCAGTACCTGTGTGGGGCCGGGCAGGGGGTGGCTGGAAGGCATAGAGGGGAGCTCCCCGCCCCACTGCCCCCAGCTCCTCTGTGTCGCCCAGGGAACGCAGGAAGCCCCTTGGGGACACTTCAGCCAGGATCACCTGTGGGACACCACCCAGAGCCCTCAGACTCCTTGTGCAGGGATCCTGTGTCCCCATGAGGGAGGTCCTGTGTCCACCAGCATGTCCCCCAGCCCATCCCCAACAGTTACCTGTTCTGGGGAAATATGTCCCTCCCGTGCCACCATCTCCCGCAGTTGGGCCACAGTGCCCAGCAGGGGCACAGCCAGCCCTACCCGCACAAAGCGCCGGCGCTCGCTCTGCAGCATCAAGGTGACATTGAGAGCCCTGGGGACACCATATTGGGGACACAAACAGACACCCCCTCCTCAGTGCCACACTGAAACCTACTGAGACCTGATGCTGCTCACCACCCACGTTCCAATGCAGTGGCTCTGGCATTGCCATCCCAAATAATAACCATTGGACCTAGCACCCGAGGTGGTGGCTATCACCAGGCTGACACCTCCCCATTAATGAGTTACCCCAAACGATGCCAGTGGCTGTGAGTCAGGCTACATTGCCACTGGGCAGTAGTGGGATAGGTGGCGCTGGGCTCACCTGGTCTGGCGCAGTGGGATGGGCAGGGAGATGCACAGGAAGGGGTCGAAGGTGTTGCTCTGCTTCAAGCAGTGAGGGCACGTGAGGGAGGACCTGTGACAGACACATGACCGGGAGAGTCACCCACAGGGTACTCCCCCACCTGGGGCTGCAGCACTCTGCCACCAGCACGACATCTGGGGACCACAACCTGCTGGGCTTCAGTGGCCACAGCATCACATAGGGTTTGCCCAACCTCCCACCAGGGTGAGGCACCAGAGCCTGCATCCACTTGCCCAGGCAGTCTGTTCACTCTGAAACCTAAAAAGGGCACCCACAGTATCACAGAATCCCAGACTGCTGGAGGTTGGCAGGGACTGGGACCTCTGGAGATCACCCAGTACAATCCCCTGCCCAAGCAGAGTCACCCAGAGCAGGTGCTCAGGATGGGGTCCCAGCAGGTTTGAGATCTCTCCAGAACAGACTACACAACCACTCCGGGCAGCCTGGGCAGGAGCTCCGTCAACCTCAGGGGAATGAAGTTTCTCCTCCTGTTCCAGTGGAACTTTCTGGGTTTCAGTTTATGCCTGTTGCCCCTTGTCCTGGCACTGGGCACCACTGAGCAGAGTCTGGCCCTATCCTCCTGCCCCTATGGAACAGCCTCAACAGGTCAACTCCTGACCCATACTGGTGTGGGGGGAAATTCCTCTGCAGGTGCACCAGCACTAGTGGGGTTTCCCATGTTCCCAATCCTCCCTCAGTCCTGCTCCCCCTCCTGAGGACTTGCAGAACCCAGGGTGGCTTGTAGAAGTTTTGGGATGGGGAGGGGGGGGGGTAATCTGGGACAACACCTTGGGGTGCTGGAAGAGGACAGGACCCCTCCTCAATAGCAGGGCTGGCTGTGGAGTGGGGACAGCTGCCCCCAGCTATGTGACAACCCCCAGGGTGTCCCCTGAGGTGGCACTGCTGGCTTCCTGTCCGCTCTGGCACCCACAGTTGGTAGCAGGGACTTGGTGGCACCAGCTGGGAACCATCCTTACCCAGGGGAAAACAGTGTCCTGCCATGTTTCTGCTGCCACCACATGAGCCGAGACCCTGTGTCTTGCTTAGCCCATCCAGTTCCCACTATAGCACAGAGGAGCCCTGAGGACAGTGACGGAGTCCCAGCCTTTCTGCTGGGGCATCTGCAGGACACCAGGGAGGAGCTGGTACCCCCCACCAGTGGGGAAGGGTCCCCATGTCCCACAGCATCTCACAGGAGATGCAGCACCAAATCCTGGCTTGAACAAACTTTTGATGACAACAAACACCTCCCTTCCCACTTTTTTTTTGTTTTCCTCCTTTTTATTCAAGCACAAAGGGGAAAAACAAATAAAAACCCCAAGTCCCTGTTATCCATCACCTCAAAGGGTTCCCCAGGAAGCAGCCGCACCAGTTAACAAACCCTTCTGGGCACACAAACAGGGGGATAATTAAAGCTCCTGGTTTCCAGCAAGGATTAATGAAGAGGGAGAGGAGAGGGAGGCCAGCAGAGGTCCCTCACACCCACACTGCCCTGGCATGGGGATGGGTGCCGAGACACTGGCCCACCTGAGCATCCCATAAGTCCCAGCCACATGAACATGTGGGACATCACATCACCCACATAGGGGGATGTCCTGATGCTGGTAACTCTGGGACAGGCTTGGGACAACCCTGACAGAGTCACAGGATGGGATGGTTTGGAAGAGACCTTCGAAACACCCCATCCACCCTCCTGCCATGGGCAGTGACACTCTCACCAGACCAAGGTGCTCCACAGCCACTCCAACCTGGCCTTGAACACTTCCAGGGATGGAGCAGCTACAGCCTCCCTGGGCAGCCAGTTCCAGGGTCTCAGCACCCTCACAGGGAGGAATTTCTTCCTTGTGCCCAGTCTCTCCCCACCCTTTCCTCTGTCACTACAGTCCCTGCTGAAATGTCTGCCCCATCACTCTTGCTGGCCCCTTTAAGCACTGACAGACTGCAGAAGGGCTCATCTCCTCCTGCCCCCTCCCAGCTCACTTGCACCAGCAAGGCCCTGGCTACACAGGGCCTGTCCCAGGACACTCACCTGTACTGGGCCTGGAAGTGGCTCTGCACAAAGCTCTGCCCGTGGAGATGCTGGGATGTGGCTGCAGAGCTGCCAGCACCACTGCTGCCATCCTCACCTGGCTGCAGGGGCAAGGGACAAGCAGGTAAGCAAATTACCGGAGTGATCCCCCCACCCTGCAGCAGCTGGGGACAGATCCCAGCATTGGTGTCCCGACAGCACAAGGATCGTGGTTTCATCAAATTATTGAATGGGTTGGGTTGGAAAGATCATCCAAGCTCCTCTAGTGCAGTGAGCTGGGCCATCCCCAGCCAGAGCAGGTTGCTCAGAACCACAAGGTCCAACCTGGTTCTCCCACCTCTCTGGGCAATCTGGGACAGTCTACCTACCCTCACAGTGAGGAATTTCTTCCTAATTTCTAATCTAAATCTCCTCTCTTCCACTTTGAAGCCATCACTCCTCGCCCTGTCATTACAATCCCTCGTAAAAAGTCTGTCCCTATCTCTCTTATTGGCCTCTTTAAGCACTGAAAGGCTGCACTAAGGTCTCCCCAGAGCTTCTCTTCTCCAGCTGAACCCCCAGCTCTCCCAGTCTGTCCCTCAGAGCAGCATCTCTTGGGCCTCCCCTGGCCCTACTTCACCAGCTCCAGGTCTCTGCTGGGCTGAGAAGCCCAGAGATGGACCCAGCCCTGCAGGAGGGTCCCACCAGAGGGTTTCAATCCTCTCCCTGACCAGCTGCCCCACTGCTGGAGACACAGTCCAGGATAACGGGGACTGCTGGGCTGTGAGCACACATTGCCAGCTCCTGTCCAGCCTTTCACCCACCAGCACCAAGTCCTTCTTCAGAGGGCTGCTCCATGGATGGGCTAAAGGTGATGCTGATATGATACCTTCCCAGCACCCACAACTTCCCTGCATCCCAGTCTCCCCATCTACCTTCTTGTGGGGAAACTGGCGTACCTCAGTCACCTTGAGGCACCAAGGGTTAACCCTCTGCCCTCACCCCTGCCCCAGCACCATCTGTGGAAAAGGAGCTGCAGTAATGAGATCCACAAGGGGCATCAAATGTATCCAGAGCTCTGGAGCTCCTGGACACTGGGAAACTGGAGCTGCAGACATTGTGAAGCCTGGCTGAGATGCTCCAGGAGGGACATCCTGGGCACTACAGCAGGGGAAAGCCTGGGACAGTGAAAACCATTCCTTACAACACCCCTCCAAGGAGGCCCAGCACCCCTGGACATGCCCTGCCCTGGTCAGCAGCCCCAGCAAGGGGATGCTCATGGACCAGCACCCACTGCATTGGAAAACACATCCACGGGTGCTGGGAGAGGTCAAGCTGTGGGAAGCTGTGGGGAGCTGGGGGTGGGTGGGTGAGACATTGGGATGCTGTAGCAGGCAGGTGTCTGTGCGCCCCTGTGAGAGAAGCTCCTGGAAAGGAGGTGTAGGATCCTGTGCTCAGCCCTGACCGAGCTGAGCGTGAATTAACCACAGAAAACAACTAGAATCAGTGAGTTACATCCAGTTCTGCCTGGCACAGTGCCCTCGCTGCAAAGACAGAACCAGCCCCATTGCTGAGTGCTCCCAGTGCCTTGACCCTGGGCACAGCACCCCAAGCCTGGGCACAGCACCCTGAGCACAGACAGCACCCAGCACCTTACCCCAGAGCCCATCTCCCTGCCTGCCCATTGCCCTGGGAACTGCAGGGACTCCTGGTCCCCACAGGCACAGGCCATGAGCCACCAGCTTCAGTCCTGCTATGGGCACAAGGTGTCCAGTGACAGCAGAGACCTCATAGAAAGCCCTGGGCTGTTCTGGGGTGACTCGAGGAGTTTCCAGAGTCCCGATGAGATGAGACTGAAACCCAAGGAGGTGTTTGGCCGGCAGGTGGAGTTTCCTTATGCCATCTGCTGGGTCCTGCTGAGACTGACGTGTCCTGTCAGCCGGCCCAGGGCCAGGGTCCATCTGCTATGGCACAGGTGGGACCTACACTGTGTCTGTGCCCCACACAGCCCCCACAAAACCCAAGGAAAAACCTCCTCCTCCTCCAGCCCTCCCAGCAGCCAAGCTTTGGCTCCAGAGCCCACTGAGTGCCACAACAGACACTTCATGGGTACTACCAAACAGACATGAGGTTATTTCCATCCCTTCAGCCTATCTAACTTCCACCACTTTCTGCTTTCCACCAGTCCTTGAGCATGGTCACAAACTCACCCAGGAATGATTAGTACCCCCATCTCCATCCTTCAGTACCTGCACAAATCCTCCTCTGCCAGCTTGAGCTACCATAAACCAGGGTGGGCACATCTGTGCCCAGCTCCATGCAGACCCTCCAGAGCCCTCAGCACAGCAGAGACACGGAGCAGCTCACCTGGGACCAGAGGAGGGTCACAAACATCATGGGAAGGTGGCACCTGCTACTGTGGGACAGGGTGGAAGAGTTGGGGGATTTAGCTGGATAAGAGAAGCTCCGGGAAGACCTTAGTGCAGCCTTTTGGTGCTTAAAGGGGCCCTACAGGACAACTGGGGAGGAACCTTCATCAGGAGTGCAGTGATAGGAGCAGGAGTGATGATTTGAAACTGAAAGATGGGAAATTAGATAGAAGGAAGAAAAATTTTACACTGAGGCAGGTGAGACCCTGACCCAGGTTGCCCAGAGAGATGGGAGAAGCCCCATCCTTGGAACTATCCTAGGTCAGAGTGGACCTTTTGGCTCTGAGCAACCTGCTCTGTTTGGGGATGGCCCTGTTCACTGCAGGGAGTGGCACTGGGGGAGCTTGGAAGGTCTTTCCAACCCAACCCAACCCAGTCTGTGATTTGTAGAATTATCCAGGCTCACAATCCCCTGGGGACACCCCTTCCACAAACACCTGGGCTCTCCTGTGTGTGTCACCACCCCAAAGGGGCTGAGGCTGCAGTGAGGGGCTGGGGGACATAAAGGGTCCCATCGCTGGAGCCAGGCAGGTGCTTCATGCATTGCCACAGCTCTACCTCCAGCATGAGCTGTCCCACCAGCAGGGGGAGGTGCCCACTGCCTGGCTCTCTCAGACAGCCTGGGGGGTCTACACATCTCCAGGCCAGGAGGGCAGGGCTGAGGACTGCCAAGCTCAGTGCAGAGATGGCTACAGCCCCTGGTCAAGCAGGACTGGAAGCCAGGAGGCTGTGGTTTGGTTCATGGTCCAGCCGTGGTGCCCACGGTGGGCACTGCCATGTGGTATTGGCACCAAGAGGCTGGTAGTGGGCAGGGGCTGCCCCTGGGACAGGAGCTGTGTTACCACAGCCACAAAGCACTACACTGGGGTCAGGAAGGACAAAGCTGCTCTGTGTCTTCCATGCTGCAGCCAGGCATTGCCCCCAGAACCAGGAGAGTGCATGGCTGTGCCAACATGGCAAATGGTGGCTGCACAAACCCATCACCCGGGGCCAGGGCGATGCTGCGGGTGCAGATGGAGGAAGGGAGAATTAATTACTCATCTTGCTGGTGCTGTAATTACAGCTTAGTTCAGCTTAGGGAAAGGGATAAGAAGAGCTGCTGGATCTGCTAAGAAATCACTCCTCAGGAACCAGAGCACCCACTGGGACCAGGTTCACAGCCACACTGGCTCCTGCCGACACTCTCTCACAGCACCCCAACCCCCTGCCCAGCCCTCAGCAGCCTCCCCCAAACATCACTCACAGCCTCATCCCATAGCAGGGTGGATGGACAACTCCAGGATCACCCACCTCCTTTGGGCCACGGGTCTGTTGCGGGGTAGAGGCAGCCCCCAGGTCTTCATGCATGCGGTCAAGCAGCCAGAGCAGGAACTCAAGGGCATCATGCTGCGCATTGCCTCGGAACTGCGAGCTGTGCTTGGACACGATGTTCTGCAAGAGAGGAGCAGGGTCGGCACTGAGCCTCAGCCAGACCATTAGCACCCACCCCAAACCCCTTGTCCTGCCTCCACAGGGACACCACAACCACCTTGGGACACTCAAACCAGTGGCCCTGTGACCATCACTCTGGGAGAGGACAATTGCTGTGGGTGAAGGCACAAGGAGACCAGAAGGGCAAGTCCAACCCATGAGGACCCACCATTACCACCCACCTTGTGCACCCCAATGGCAACAGCTCAGTGGAACAACTGGGGAAGGCAATGCCCTGTACCGGGATGCCCTGGCAGGCACCAGCTCTCCCCTGACCCTGTCAGTATGTGCCATCACACTGCTAGCAGCCAGTGCCTCCCTCTGCGTCAGTTTCCCTAGTCCAGTGCTAGAAAAGTTGAGGGCACTTGGCACCCTCTGACTGAATTAAAGCAGGACCAGAGCTGCCCCAATGCAGCCATGTGCCAGGAGGTCACACAAGTGCTGCCAGGCTCTGCCCCTCCACCAAAGCCAGCACCAACAGATGCCAAGCTGCCAGCAGCCAGCCAGAGCTAGGGGGTTGGTAGTGAGCCAGAATGGGTCTCTGACCCCCAAAACCAGGCAGCACATTACTGGAAATCCCAATCCCTGCCAAAAAGCCAAGGAGGGGGCTCAGGTAACACCCCAAAAGGTAGAGCTGGGGGTCCCCAAGGACAGTACTTGAGCTTGGGCTGATACCAAGTGGCTGCTCAGAGCCAGTGAAGGACAATTTTAGGATCTCAGCTCCAAAAGCAGCACCAGGAGGGAGAAACCCCTAACCATCTGTACCAACTTTATCAAAACAGGGCTGCTAGGATATTGCTTGAACCTCCAACCTTACTGGGAAACACCCCCAGCCAAGACCGCTTTGGACACCTACCCCACCATCCCCACTGATCCAAATCCTGCCATCCCCACTGCCCCCAGACTCGCAGTCAGTGGCATGAGCAGAGGAAGCGTGGCCACCACAGATGGGATTCCGACAGACCCAGCTCTTATTTGAAAAACCTTATTGTGGCAGATTCCTTAAAACCCCGCAAGGTGGATCACCAGGCTGATGCAGAAGAACACCAACCCGAGGGAACTGAAAGCCAAGACTGGCAGTCTGGGGACAGGGCATGGGGTGCTCTAAACAAAGAGCCCAGAAATACTGTGCCCAGCTGGCTGCTCCACTACACAGAGCTGAGAGCTGTAGGTTCTCCAGCCCCTGCCTGCAGAGGACCTCAACCCGGGACGGGGTCTGGCTGCCCAGCAGCTCCGCGGGCACTCTGTGAAGTTTCACTGCAGCAGTGGCAGGTCCCTCCTAAAATGGCACCTCCAGTGCTGTCCCCCCCAGCACAGGGACACATGGCAGGCTACAGGGAACAGTGAGGTGGGGGCTCAACACTGGGGTCAGCCAGTGGGGTGGGGGGGAGTGAGGTTTGGGTGCATGGGGAGGATGAGGCAGAGTAGCAGGTGCTGACAGCAGGAGATGCTGGTGCGTCTTGTGAGCTGGTGAGTGCTGTAGGTACCAGTGGGTGCTGGGATGAGTGACAATGGGTGCTGTAAGCAGAGGTTGCTGGTAAGTGCTGGGAGAAGGGAGAGATGCCAGTAGGTGCCAATGGAATCGTGATGGGTGCTAGTGGGTGCTGCAAGTAGAGAGTGCCAGTGGGTGCCAACTGGGTGCCATAAGCAAGGGGTGCCAGTGGGTGCCAATAGGGTGCTGTAAGCGGGGGGTGCCAATGGGATGATAGAAGCAGGAGGTGCCAGTGGGTGCCAATAGGGTGCCATAAGCAGGGGGTGCCGGTGAGCTGCGCGGTCAGGTCGGTGGGGTCTCGCTGCCGCCGGGTTACCTTGAACTCCGCCGAGAGCCGCGGGCTGTAGTCGCGGGTCCAGAGCGCCCGCACCAGCACTGCCAGGCGCTGCGTGACCTCTGCCCGGGCCCGGTACCGGCCCAGTGCCAGCGCCTCGGCCAGCGGGGCTGTGTTGCTGAGGCACTGCACCACAGCGTTCATGAAGCAGGTGTTGCCGTGGTTCCGCAGCCCCTGCGCT
>VZRI01006029.1:11526-31656 GCA_013397515.1 Upupa epops
GCGGTTTGTACCGGCGGCCGAATCCCGGAGACAGCCCAGTATCACCCCAAGGTAGCCAGTATCGCCCTGGCGTAGCCCTCTGCCACCCCGAAATAGCCCAGCATCATCACGGGCTAACACCAACCCGAGGTAGCCCAATATTATCCCAAGGTAGCCTAACATCACCCCAGGGCTATCCCGGACTTTCTCAGGAGTCTCAGTAGTATCCCTTCAGCATCCCCCAGCAACCCCGCAGTGGTTTCTAGGGACTCCCAGCCTTGTCCCCAGCACTGCCACAGACCACCCCAAGGTCTCACTGTGAGGTGCCTCAATCCTGCCACCTCTAGGTGCTCTTAGCCGGGGCAGTGGGACAGTGGGCACCTCTACACCCACCACACTGACGTTTTAGGACCTCATGAGGCTCCCCACACACAGAGCCACAACACTGGGGGCACCACCACACATTCCAAGAGCCCTGGTCAAGGGGCTGGCGAGGGACAGAGCAAGAAGGAGGTCCCTCTGCCAGGCAGAGGTGACATTGGCACCTTACAGCAGGGCAGAGCAGGTGTCAGTGGCTCCATCTTGACACTTCACTGCCTGGGGAGCTGCCAAGGCTGATGTTGAGTCAAGGAGGGGGTCCCTGGGGGACTGAGCTTGGCTGTGGGTTCAGTGGGCTCTCTCCCTTCTCTGTAGACCTTGACAACATCTCCCCACGTCCTCGGGAAGGTTTTGCAGTCACAGGCAGCCCCCCTCCAACCTTCCCTGTCCCATGGGCAGCCTGGACATGAGGACATACCCTGGGTGCTGCTGGTGCTGAGGTGGGTTCAGAAGAAATGGGTCAAAATAATCAAGAGGAAGGGCCAGGAGGTGCCAATGCACTAACGCTCCTCCCCATGGGGCAGAATGCCAGGCCAGTAGCTATCAGCATGGTGGCCTCAGAGCAGAGCAGAGAGGCAGCGGTCAGAAGGCTGTGGCTGCCAGTGGGGCCAGATATGAGCTCAGAAAATCCATCACAGCCTGGTCATGCTGAACAGAGGGGGATCGGCCGCTTGCAGATCCTCTAGGGACAGGCAGCTCTACTGTGGTGGCCCCAGGATCAGGAGCTGCTTTTCCAGAAAGTACTGAGTCCAGCTGATGGTTTCCTCCTCACCCCAGCCAGCCCCAATGGGCTTCTGGCAGCCTGGCACTGGTGGAGAGCACTCCCTTTCCCTTTCCAGACCTCCCAAGGAAGCAGCCCCCTCCAGGAATTCCAGATCTCCATTCTGGGGGGCTGCAGCCCTGTCTTTTCTCCCAGTGAGATGGTAATGAAGGAGAGAAGGAATGAAGGTGTGAAGTAGCCCTGCCTGGCTGACCCTCCTGTGGCCTGGGGTCTATCTCCCAGACCAGGAAGGCTGCTGGGATGTGGTATGGTGGCTCCATGTGGGATTCAACCCTGAAGAAACTTATTTGCACCATGTTGTCTCACTGCTTCTAGCCCCACAGAGCACAGACCCCTAAAACAAAGTCCTGAGTGCTGCTGTAACTCTCAGCACACTGCCACTGTGGACCTGTGCAAGATGGAGACTGGAGTCTGCCGGAGCATTTGCACAAGAATGTGGGGATGTTTCCCCTGAGTTGCTTAACCAGGACAGGCTGTTCATCACCCAAGCACAGACAGAGCTGATGGGATCTCTCTGGCTTGATGGAAATAAAAGTTCATGTTGTTTCTGTCCAGTTGGTTTTGGCAGGACACTGCAGCCCAGCAGCATCCCACCAGAGCCAGAACTGCAGCGCTGGGAGTGAGAGAGGGACCCTGAGCAGGGCTCAGTGCTGCATTCATGGAAGCAGCAATCCAGACCCACTCCATTATGATAGCAATGGAAAGGCTAAAGAGAAAGGGAGGGGAGCAAGTGGGAGAGGCAGGAGCCCCCTGAGTTGGATCAGAGACCAGCATTTGTTAGAAGGGGTCTCTGTAAACTGCTCTCTGATGAACATGAGAGAGAAATAGTCTAAAATGCCCCAATGAAAAGAGTGCAGTCAAAAAAGCCCCAAACCTGGCTGAATTAATGTTAATTAATGACAGCAGCTCTCCTGAGGTCCTCCCATGCTGCAGCAGTGCAGTAGTTCAACAGCCCCCAGTCTCTGTGACCCCACCTGCCCCCTGCGATGTTCATTTGGGGAATACTAACCCCAAACATCAGCCAGCAACTTCAAACTCAGCTTGGATTTTTATTTAGCAGCATCTCTCAAGCCCCGGGGTGCAGGCACAGCCGGATGGCTCCAGGGGCAGGCGGGCAGCCAGCAGCAGCACCTTCCTGACAGGTCACTCCAGTTTATTCCTCCCGTGAAGCAATTTGCACACTGGAACGAGCACCAGGAATGCCCATGACGCTCATCTCCCTCCCAGCAATGTTGTATTTGCCGTCTTCCCTCTTCTTCAAACCGCTTTGAGCCATCTTCCCCCTTCTTCAGATCCTCTTCGAGCTATATCAAATATTTATCAGCGCTGCAGCACGTCGGCAGCGCTGGGTTGTGTCAGCACTTTCTCTCTGAAAAGGCCTTTTTTCAGGAGCTCCTGCCTGTCTCCAGCCTGTGCCTTTCAAGCTGCTGGTTTCTCCGTTACAGGCTCAAGCTTCAGAGTAGATTCAGAGTGGGGAAATAAAATCTAAATGTCAAATGCAAAGAGAGGAGGGAAAATGCTTCCTCACTCTTATGGAAAATGCCTCGTGGTTATGGAATGAACTGTCCGGTGTCTCAGGCACCAGACAGCTGGGACGGATATAAAAACCCAGATGGGTTTGGTTTGATTGTGGAGACGCAGTGACAGCAGGGTGTTAGGAACAGACCCTGTGGCTGTGCACAAGTCTTTGTGCCAGGGGGGCACTTGGGTACAAGGATGAGCACTGGAGAAAAATCTTGAATAGAGCTAAACTGAGCTGATTCAGGCCCAGCAGAAAGCTGTTTTCATGCTGCCAAATCACAATAGTAATAAAAAACAAGAGAAATCTTCCTCCATGTTCACTGGGCTCTGCCGCAGGACAATGTTTTCTTTCTTTAAGCCTCACCCGCTCTCTTGGCACAGGCTGGGAACATCTGTGTGGTGGAGTGGAAACAGGCTTTTCACAGCCCCTGTCCTGTCACTGAGGCTCATGCCCTCCGGGGAGGTGAGGGTGAGATGGAGGGAACAGGGTGGGTGTGAGGGAGGTGGGGTGGTCTAGCTGCTGCTGTACCTGCTTGCCTGCACTGCTGCCCATCCCACTGCCCCAGCACCAGGCTGATTTGGGCAGTGATGTTGCCCCAGGACTTTGCAGACTTGGCTGGTGGCAGCAGCTTTCAAGGACCTGTGTCCTTGCAGCCTGTGGTGGTTTTGAAGAGATCCTCAAAGTCCCAAGGAACACAGAATGGCAGTCTGATGGCAAAACAGGGCTGGTAACCTGCTCACACTGTTACTGGGGGTGATTACAGGACCAGCAGCTACATCCCATGGCGACATCTGATTTCATGGCAGAAGGCGAAGGGAAAAGCTTCCTCCTGCAGAAGGTACCTCTTTATTCAGCCTCTATCACTAAAGTCAGTCCTTCAGTGCCTTTGCAGGGAGGATGTTTGAACAGGATCAGTGGCACAGCAGGTAAATGGAGCTTTTCCTGGGATCTGGCATCCCACCGATAGCTGACAATGAACATGCTCCATCAGTTTGCAATGCGAGAAGCCGGCAGATCAGCCTGAGCTGCCGTGAGCGGCACTTCGGTGCAGGTTTCAATGCATATGGATGGTTCCTGGCTGCTTCACTGTGCCGCTGTCTCAGGGCTGTTTACCCCATCACCCCCTCTGAACTCCAGTGATGGGATCTCTGCAGCAGCCACTGAAACTGGGGGTGGGATGGGAGAGCCAAACCTCGAAACACTGGTGGTGAGCAGGGCTTGGGCTGTAGAAACTGCCCGAGGCTGTCCCAGGTGTCATGGCCATGTTGGAGGAGCTCAGGGATGCGATGTGGGTGGGAACCAGCCTCACGCTACGGGTGTCTCTAGGATAAACAAAGCTGCATGCATTACACTCTGTGTTGTTCTACAGTGAGTCTTGAGGTTTTTCTCCAGAGGACTGAGAAAGCACTGGTTTGGTGCTGGGAGGCAGGACCCCTCTGCTCATGACACCCCTCTAGCAGGCAGCACAGCTCTGGGGGGCAGAGCAGGGAGCATCAGCAGAATCAGAGTCATGGAATGGTTTGATTTGGAAGGACCTTCAAAACTCACACAGTCCAAACCCCCTGCAGAGAGCTGGGATATCTCCAACTCAACCTGGTGCTCAGCAAGGATCTACTTAAAGCCACTGCATGTGCCAGAGAGCAAGCAGAGGTGCCTCACACATCACCAGCACTTTGAGGGGATATCTCCCACTAATCCTTGCCCCAAATCCCATTGATCAGACCTGTGGCACTGAACTGGTTTTGCCCTGCAGTCCCCAGCAAGATGTCAATGCTATGACTTTCCTTGGAAGGTGGATCCTCCAGGGACTTGTTGCCCACCTTGAGTCTGAGATTGGGTTCTCCTCTCCTAGCCCAGCCCAGCTGTTGCTGGTACAAGCCCCTGGGGTACCAATTTCCATAAAGGCAGACCACTATGCTGAGGGATGTGTGGATCAGCACTAACAAAGGAACTTCAGATGCCAGGCAGATGAAATCCTGCCTAGGAAACTTCGGTGCTGAGGCTGGGGAAGGAAGAAGGGTGACGCAAGGCTCTCAGCAAAGCTCAGCATCAGAAGTGTCTGTAGCCAAGGAGAAAGTAGCTCTCAGAGGGGTGTTGGAAGTCAAATTCTTGGTGCGAAGGAGCTCTGATCCCAGCTCTGTGTTGTGAATGGATGGTACATCTGGAAACCTGGGCTGTCTGTTTCCACACCCAGTGCTGTGAAGCCAGTGACTGCTTTCACTGGGCACTGCTGAAGTCTCTTTAACATAACTTTCCTTTTCCCTCCCTAGCACTAAGGATTATAAAGCCATTTCCAAAGCCCAGCACATGCCTGATTTTCTCTGACATTCCCTTCCTCCCCTCCCCCAGGCGCACGGACAAGAATTTAACTCCATTTGAACATCACTGCAGTCCACTGGGGCAGCATGGGGGAGCTTGGTGCAGCCCTAGTGCCACAGTCCTGTTTCTGGCCAGTGAGACGGGGGGGGCTGAGAGCCCAGGAGCTCCTGCAGTGGGCACCCACTCATGCTAGTGGCATCTTCTGCTGAGATGACCATGCAACACGAGCTCCTTTTTCCTCAGCAAAGCCAAGAGCACCGAAGCTGCCCACATGTTCATTAGGGCTGCTATAGATCAACATCATTAAGAGTGCTGTTCCTCGTGATTAACGACAGTGTCAGGAGCACAGCCATGCTGCACAGCTCATCATGTCTGCCATCAGGCAATGGTAGAGCACGGAAATCTGTGGTTGTGCTTTGCATTTTCCAAATATGACCTGATTTGTGGCAGAAGAGCAGCACAAGTTGCTCTAAGTGTCAGCTGCTCATGGTACTCCTGTAGGTCACATCCATTTGTAGAGCTCCAGGGGGTCTCTGGGGAGCCAGGCTGCGCTGGTGAGGCACGCGTTTGACTCTTAGCACCAGTGTGAGATGTGCTGCGGAGGGGAATGAGTGCTGCGGGGCTACCACACAGCGAGCACTGCTTAGCAAGGAGAGGAGCTTATGAGCACCCAGCTCAGCCATAGGGCTCATCACATCCTCATCATTAACAGCCTGGAAGGTCACTCGGTTCCCTGCTGTCCTGGCCAGAGTGTTTATCACCTCTATTTCCTACCTAGCATGTGGGGCAGGGCTACCCCATGCACAGTGTTGTGTGGAGATGGTGGGGTGGAGTGTAATGAAGCACGCTGTGTGTGCTGAGCCACCCCAGTGAGACAGGACAGGCTGCTCCAACTACCGCCCTCAGCAGTGACCTGCACCCACTGCCTGCACCAGAGCAAGAGAATTCAGCTAGGGTCCACGCTGAAAATTCAAGCTGGTTTCAATCAAGTGCTGCACACTGAAAAGAGCCTGGAGAAAATAAGGCTGTGGGGACACCTTAGAGAAGCCTTCTAGTACACAGTGAGGTTACAGGAGAGCTGAGGAGTGACCCTTCATCAGAGACTGGTGGTTAGACAAGAGGTGATGGTTTCATACTAAAAGATGAAGATTCAAACAAGATACAAGGAATACGTAACTTACTATGAGGTGGTGAGACACTGGTACCAGTTGCTCAGAGAGGTGGTAGACGCCTTGCTGTTTTCAAGGCAGGGCTGGACAAGGTTTTGAGCAACCTGGTCTGCTGGAAGGTGTCTCTGCCCATGTTTGGGGATTGCAATTAAATTAGCTTTAGGGTCCTTTTCAACCAGGTTCAATGATCTGCATCATCAGGTTTCACACCCATAAGGTGACACACGCAGGGCTGGAGCTCCTGGATGGCTGTCACAGTGTGCTTTACTACTCTTAACTTGCTGGCTTCTGTCCCACACTGAGTCAGAGGGTGACAGTGGCCAAGTGAGCCAGGACAGCCTGTGTCTGCTGCTTTCTGAGCCATGAGGAACCAGCTAGTGCAGGAGAGGTGTTCAGGCAGCAAAACTGAAACAGGACTTTGGCTTCCTGATGGCTACCTGGATTCAGGTCCAGCCTGTGGTGACAAGTTTGGAGTTATCTGATGGGAACAGAGTTTCTTTGCTAAGACTGGACAGTTATCTGCTGCTCAAAGCCCCAAAACCTGGAGAGCATGTGTAGCTGGTGGTGACAGTCTGGGGACAGAGGCCCCACGCCTGATCTCATTCCCCTAGCAGCGGCACAACAGCTCTGCCTTCCTGTCTCACATTCCAGTGGTGCGATGCTGCCTTCCAAACCACAGCGAGCATTGCTGCAGAGCGCGTAAAACCTGCCTGAGTGTTTATCACTGTGAAGCGTCGTCTCAACTCTGTTAAAAGAGGAAGGAATGACTTAATCCCTTTCCTTAAGACTCTATTAGTAAGAGCAGACCTATTTCAACAACAGAATCACTGCGTGGATTGGTTTGGAAGGGACTTCTGAAACTCATCCAGTCCAACACCAACCAGAAGGAACAGGACTTACAGAGAGTTTGATGGAAAACACAGTGCCACAGAGACCCTCTAGCCAGGCCAAAGGGATCCACCTGCAGTGTGCTATGAGCACTAAACACTGTTAGTGGCATGTATAATGAATGAGCAGTTCTAGGTCAGTTCCTCTCCCCACTGCCTGCCAGGATGCTGCCAGCACAGGTATGAGAGCACCTGGCTGCTCTGCTGTTAAGTCATCCTTCATTAGCCTTAACTGTAAGGAACTCAAGATTCTGCTGCCCATCACAACTGGGTTCTCACAGGCCCTCAGTGCCTGCAAAACAAATACTTCCTTCCCATGGATCCCTTCATAGGCTGCTGCCTCCTCACCTGATTTTTAAAGACACAGTATCTCGAGAGCTCTTTGGGTTAATATTAGCTCTGATACTGGGTACTTCTTCCTACACTAAATTCGTATTTCATACAAATCTGAAGCCCATTCGGGAAACTAGGCCGATGGCCAGGATCTGAGGGAGTCTGGCTGGAAACAGCCCCACGTTCTGAGAAATGACTGCGCTCTCGCTCTTGGAAACCAGGTCTCTGAAGAGGGTTTTAAATTGGACACTGCAAATGAAGAAGCCCTGACATCCCTGTAGTCCTCTGAGAACACTGAGTTAAAAGCTTGGCTGGAAAGAGCTGTGCGATTAAACGCCAGGGTTGAAGCAGAGGTTTTTTTCCCTTAATCAGGACCAGACAAATTAAAATGAACACAGAAGACTGAATTTGCACAACAAGTTATTCATTAAAGGAAAGGACAGAAAGAGGTAGAGAAGACTCACCACGTGAGAGCAAGAGAAGCCGCAAAAATGCGCAGCCATGCGAGTCAGGCTGCGGTAGGAGATACCAGCAAAGGTGGCAGGAACAACATACAAGTGTGATAACAACAGCCACCATGACTTGGAGATGTGATGAATCCTTTCACACTGATCCAAAAGGAAACAGCAAATTCTTAGCTCCTCTTTGAAAAACACCCAGTGCTAGAAAGGATTGCTGAAGGATCGGGTAAATGCACACTAGGGAGTGTAAAAATAGTAGTGCCTCTAATAGCGCAGATGCTGTCAAACAACGCCAGCTCGAAGAGAAGAGGTTCAGCAAGAGTCTGGCTGAGGAGGTAGCAGCCTGGCAGCTCTGGTGGCAGCCATCAGCAGGCACCTGGGTATCTCCAGAGCAGGATGGCACCATCTGTGCTCACACTCCCAATGTACTTCTTCCCAGGGCAGATCTTCAGGCGGGCAATATTGCCGCCGTGGCCTGCTCCGATGTGAGTCATGACCCCCTCATTGTAGTCCCACAGTTTCACCAGTTGGTCATCACCTCCTGTGTTGGGCACAATGGAAGAACAAATGGTTACACAGCGTTCTGCTGCATTTTGGTCCCAGCTTACAGGCAGGGGAACACTGGGGCCTTGGTCTGATCTGGGAAGGCTGGGATACTCTCTCCTGGGCATCATGGCAGAACCTACTTCTTTTCAACTGAAGCAGAGGTCAGTGTTCAGGGCTGTCCTCAGGACCTGAACCAGCAAAACCCAGTGAGCTATGGCCAGTGACTAATGCCAGTAATATTGAAGGTCTTTGAAAGCCTCTTTACCAACATTTGGTTATGAAGTTAATCTAAATGTACTGGTGCTGACACCAGATCTGTGGGGTTTAACTGTAGTTGTTGCACACAACACCCTGGCTCCTGTGTGTCAGCAACAGTCACACAGTTACAGACCAATTTAGGTTGGAAAAGACATTTAAGTTCAACAAGTCCAACTGTTCCCCCAGCACTGCCAGCTCCCCACTAACCCCTGTCCCTCACCCCACATCTCCATGGCTTTGCAACCCCTCCAGACAAGGGGATTCCACCACTGCCCTGGACACCCTGGCCAGGCATAGGGAACCCTTTTGGGGAAGAAATTTTTTCTCAGGGCCAACATCAACCTCTTCAGCCATTTCCTCTCACCTTGGCACTTGTTACTTCGAGAAGAAATCAACCCCAACCTCACTCCAACCTCCCCCGAGCCTTTTTCTCCAGGCTAAGCAACAATGCTCCCAGAAAGGATGTCATGACAGTGGGAACATGTGAGCCTGAGGTGGGAGGAAGCCTGGAGTCCTTCCCACTTCCAAACCAACAGAGACTGTCAGGTTCTGCAGCAGGAAGTTGAACAAATCATTCAGGTGCATGGGGAACACCACAGAACTAAATGATGAGTGGGGCCAAGTGCATTCTGTGTTCTTCCCTCAGAGACTTCTAACCTTGTCTTCACCTGTGCAGTACAACTTGCAAGACTGAACCATAGTATCTCCCAAGTATGAACCACAGTCTTTTTCTAATGACTTCTCTTCGCTGATTCATTTTTTTCCAGCTCTAGCTGACCCCTCCTGTTTATTTATTTTTTGTCTTTCCAGAGATCCTTGGGTCACTGCCTGCCTTCTGATCTTAAGACAACCTCTGCTTTTCCAGTGCCACCCACCCACTCACTCACCTGTGACAAAGCATGAGCCATCGGATGTGATGTCCATCCCATTGATGGAACCTGATGCAGACCCTTCCACTTCTCTGACAGCAGAGCCATCAAATACTTCCCAGTAGCCAATCTAGAGAGAGCAGAGGAGAGCTCAGCTCTATGAACAACTCATAGCTTTTGGCACAGCCATGTAACACAACCTTCTGTGGAGGATCAGGAACTTCATCACATAACAAGCCCCTGCCTTTGCTTACCTGTCTGTCTGTGCCACCAGTAATGAGCTGGTACTCTTCAGGGTGGTAACACACGCATTTGAACATTGTTTTGGCTAGAATCATCTGTTTTCTCACAAAACGCCTGAAAAGGAATCCCGAAACAGGGCAGAGCAAGAGAGTCAAAAGCCTGAATGATGTGTGCTGCACATCAGATTCACCTTTCTACTTGGATACTTGTAGGTTCTGAGTTCAAGGTGCCATGAAGCCCAGTCGGGTCATCAGTTCTGTTCTCCACCACTGCTGCCTTGTTAGACTTTGGATCTATTGTCACATGAAATGAGGTTTTTAATGCTGAATGTTTTCTAGGTGCTGCCCACTAAGCAAAACTTTCCTTGTGCTTCCCTGCAGATCTGCAATAGCTCAACAAGAATTATAAAGTGATGGAAAACAAAGCTACTGGGAAACTCAGGAAAGCACCTGCTCCACCCCCTTGGGTAGAGTAAGAATCCAACAGAAGAAAACAACCTAAGATCAATGGCTGTCTAAACTTTTCTGAAAAGTTTCTAGCACTGCAGGTTCTTTTTCCCCTTCTCCCTGCTGTGTGGTTGTCTAAACTTGAAGAGGGGAGATTGAGGTTGGACATTAGGAAGAACTTCTTTCCTGTGAGGGTGCTGAGATGCTGGAACAGGTTGCCCAAGGAAGCTGTGGCTGCCCCATCCCTGAAAGTGTTCAAGGCCAGATTGGATGGGGCCCTGAGTACTTGATCTGGTGAAATTGTTGCCTGTGCAGGGGGGATGTAACTAGATGATCTTTAAGGTCCCTTCCAACCCTAGTAATCCTGTGATTCTAAACAGGGCATGATGACCCCACAAAGACATAACCATAATGTTAAGTGCCCTGCAGTACTTATCTGTCTCCTTACACAATATCCCAGATGATGCACGTTCCATCTAAGCTGGCTGTGACACACTCTTGGTCATTCTTCTTTATCTTAATGCAGGACACAGCAGACACGTGCTCCTTCAGCACTTCCCCCAGCTTCTGAGTCTTCTCTCCAATCTCCCAGATCCTCACCTGAAAGAGTGCAACAAACATCTGCTCTTGTACCACCTGGTGCTGGCTGAGTCCGTGAGGATGATTGAGGCTCTCCTGAACATTTCTTTGTTCAGAGCACCTCAATCTCAACAGACTGTCTTGATTTTCCTGTGGGTTGTTCATGCAGCTGACTCAGAAAACTGAACCTCTTGGGTTAGGAATTCCTCACCATCAACCACAGCCCTTGTTTTTGCCAAATTTCCATTCTCCCATGCTTTACCTCATCTCTCAATCGGGAAAAAACATCTAGTTCATGGTGTATTTCCAGCAGTCCTTTAAAGACCAAAGAGCAAGCCTTCTCCAAGGGAATATGGAAGAGGCACCAGCTATTTGTGCTACACAGAATGTCAGTACGTAAATGCAAACCAGCTCTTTCAATCTTTGATGTGAAGTATGTGCCTGAAAGTACCTCTGCTCCCAGTAGTTTTAACAACAAAAAACTTTTTGCTTTGAGGACTTAATCCATCACCCTCGCATCAAGTGTCCCACTCGTGCCAGCCTCCATGATACCTTTTCATTTCTACATTCTGCTAAAGTGAAATATGAATGAAAATGTAGACATGTGGATACTCAGATGAAAAGCAGAGATGCCCTTCCACGTTTGCAGTTACTGATGGGATCTAGATGTCCAGCTCACAGTTGCTAAATGATCAGAGCATCCAGCTCTCTTAAGAGCCCTGAAAGCCACAGCTGTGACATGACTGATCTTGCAGAACTATTTGCATTTCAGAGCATCCATTTTCCTGTGTGTTCAGATGAAGAGCACAAGTGCTCTCCCACAGCTCACATTTCCAGTTACACCAGTCTTTAGCTCTAATTATAGAATCATAGAATCATGGAATGACTGAGGCTGGAAAAGCTCTCTGAGCTCATCCAGCCCAGACCAGGGCCTAACATCACTCCATCGACCAGACCACGGCACTAAGGGCCACAGTCAGTCTGTCCTTCAACACCTCCAGGGATGGGGACTCCACCACTGCTCTGGGCAGTCCATTCCAGGCTCTGATCACCCTTTCCCTGAGGGAGGGTTTCCTAACATCCAACCTAACCCTCCCCAGCAGCTTCAGGTCTGCCCTCTCGTCCTGGCACTGATTGCCTGGAACAAGAGCCCGACCCCCACTGGACTACAACCTCCCTTCAGGGAGCTGTGGAGAGGGAGAAGGTCCCCCCTGAGTCTCTTCTCCTGGCTGAATACCCCCAGCCTCTTATCAGATTTTCCCTCCAGTCCCTTCCCCAGCCTTGTTGCTCCTCTGGATCTGCTCCAGCCCCTCAGTATCTTTATTGAAGTGAGTAGCCCAGAACTGCACATAGCACTCGAAGTGAGGCCTCCCCAGTGCCTCAGCTGTCTTTTTCAATTCAGAGACCAACTAGCCAAACACAGAATCCAGCTCCTCCATCTTCAGCATCTCTAGTGCTAATCATTCAAGTACTTAATTGTTCTTTGGTTAGCAAAGAGCTGCAGTGGCTCATCATCTCTGCTGTCTTTGTGCAGTAAGACAAGACAGTGTTGCTGTCCTACAGAGGTGCAGAATGAGTCAGAAAGATGGCTCAATGATCAGGACCTAAGATCTGGGAGATACACTTTCAGTTCCTCCCTCTCCACAGCCTCCTGTGCACAGCCCATGGAACCCTGGAGAACACAGGACACGTGAAGCAGTGACATTGAAGTCAGGAATCCACACACAGTGAATATAAGCTGGGGGAGGAGATGACAGAAAGCAGCCCTGTGGAAAAAGACTTAGGGTGCTGGTGGACAAGAAGCTGGCCATGAGCTGACAGTGTGCAGTAGCAGCTCAGAGGGCCAATCACATCCTGGGCTGCATCAGAAGCAGCATGGGTAGCAGATCAAGAGAAGGGATTCTGCCCCTCTCTTCTGCCCTGGCGAGACCTCACCTGGAGTCCTGCATCCAGCTCTGGAGCCCTCAGTACAGGAAGGACAGGGACCTGATGGAGCAGGTAGAGGAGGGTACAAATATTAGCAGGGGCTGAAGCACTCTGCTCTGGGGACAGGCTGAGGGAGCTGGGACTGTTTAGCCTGGAGAAGGCTCTGGGGGGACCTGCTAGCAACCTTCCAGTACCTGAGGGGAGCTACAAGAAGGCAGCAGAGGGACTGTTTACAAAGGCTCAGAATGATAGGATGAGGGACAATGGTTTTACATTAGAGAAGAGGAACTTGAAATTGGCTGTTAGGAAGAAGTTCTTTAGCTGGAGGGTGGTTGAGCACTGGAATAGGTTGCCCAGGGAGGAAGTTGAGGGAAGATATCCCTGAAGATATTCAAGGTGACGTTGGACAAGGCTCTGAGCAACCTGGTCTAGCTGAAGTTGTCCCTGCTACCTGCAGGGGGGTTGCACTAGATGACCTTTGGAGTTCCCTTCCAACCCAGGCCAGTCTATGATTCCATGAAATGCCTGGCTGTGAGTGCTCCCCAGACTGCAGAGAGGAAGTCCAAAGAAAGGCAGAAGACTCCACATGAGCTCTTCAAGTCTAACTGGTTATTTTTAATATAAATAACCCTCCCCATGTTTAAATTATTAAAGTATTAGAGAGCAGTGTCACTTTTACAGACTGCTAAGGACCACATGGAGCAGCCAGCACACACAGCTTGCTTTGAATGGCTGGAATAAGAATGTTGAACTGCAAAGGCAGGATGCCTGCAATGTGTTTTCTGATTGTTACTGGGTTTAGTGTTGGAATGTTTTCATTATTGTGCTAGAAACAGTGTTATTTTAACAGTTTTTTATTAACACCACCACCTAAACCTGAAAATCAGGATGTTGCCCCTCAGACACAACAGTGAAATTCATCCTGACTTGGATCAGCAATAGTGTGGCCAGCAGCAATAGGGATGTCATTCTTCCCTGCCCTGGGCAGTGATGAGGCCTCCCCTTGAGTACTTGGGGCAGTTATAGGGCCTTTGCTTCAAGAAAGACATTGAAGGGCTGGAGTGGGTCCAAAGAAGCAACAAGGCTGGGGAAGGGACTGAAGTCTGATGAGGAGAGGCTGAGGGAGATGGGGGTGTTTAGCCAGGAAAAGAGGAGATTCACAGGGGACCTTCTTCCTCTCTACAACTCCCTGAAGGGAGGTTGCAGTCAGGTGGGGATTGGGCTCTTCTCCCAGGCAACCAGTGCCAGGACAAGAGGGCAGGGCCTGAAGGTGCCAAAGCAGGGTTAGGTTGGATGTTAGGAAACCCTTCCTCAGGGCAAGGGTGATCAGAGCCTGGAATGGACTGCCCAGGGCAGTGGTGGAGTCCCCATCCCTGGAGGTGTTGAAGGACAGACTGACTGTGGCCCTTAGTGCCCTGGTCTGGTCGATGGGGTGATGTTAGGTCCTGGTCTGGGCTGGATGGGCTGTTCCAGACTCAATAACTGTGATTCTGTGAACTTTGTGTTATCAAATTAATTCATAGAGGTCAATCTGGACAGGACCAACACTTCCGAAGCCATGACAGCAAGAAGTTCTGTGCTACACCATTGTTAGCTTGAAGCTTGCAAACAACGACCAGTGCAGAGAAGCCAAATACAGAAGAGAGGCAAATGGATAGAAAAGCATTTAGAACACATTCAGCACTAGGAGGATTTCCAGGAGTGTCACAGAAGAAGAAATCGGGGCATTGCTTCCTATTCTGGAGACCTGCATGTAGCACAGGCTGATGGTTTTGATGTCAGGCCTTTGCTCAAGCCAAAGCTAAGGACAGCTTATTTTCTGACTAAGTACCCACAGACAATCCGTGGATCCTGTGAAGAGAGCACAGAGCTGCTCCAGGTGTTTAAGCAAAACTTACCTGTCCTTCCCCTCCTCCACTGATGATGCGTTTGTGGTCGCTTGTAGCAGCAATGGCCGTCACCCCCAGGCTGTGGGCATAGTTAATTGCAAACAGCAGCCGGCCACTCTCAGGCAGGAACACGCGGATTTTCCCATCATCCCAAGCTGATGAACAAAAAGGAATGGATGACCCAGGCACATGAACTGTCCTTGTATTATTGCCTCTCTCTTTCCTTTACCAGTGACCCCTTATTTTTCATTAGATCATCAGTACAGACATGATCACTGCTGCACAGCAGAGCCTGCAGAGCTATATCCCCAAATAAATACTGAATTTCAATCCCTTTGTGGTTCTTGCTATGGGCAAATTGCTCTGGTCTGATGGAGGGATGCATAGGCAGCAGGGATCTACACACCNGAGCTCTGGGGCTGAAGTAGTTACTGTGTGAAGCAATCTACATTCATGGATAGGCAGCAGGGATCTACACACCTCACAGTTAAACTGTTGCATACAGCAGGGTTAATATTGTAGAACTAGGTCTTTCAAGTGAGAATTAACACAGTTCTGAACAGCTAGAATTCATATCCAAAGCAAGATACCCAAACCTTGACTTCAACATACACCAGAACTACAGCAACAGGGTACTGGGGCTGTGGGAACCATTCATGGGACCAGCTGCAAGCAAACAGCCCTCTGAGTGAAGTAACAAATGGAATATAGACCCATTCCTAACTAAAACTGTACTCGGCTATGGGTCTGGACTGACCGTTACCTGAAATGATGCTCGTGCCATCCCCCATTAGATCAATGGCATGACAGGTAACGTTGGGGACAATGATCCGCAGGAGCTCCCTGCTCTCCAGGGTGTGCCACACCCGAATGTCATTTTTGGAGCAGGTAACGAACAAGTCAGACGTTCCCCTGGAGGATTCAGAGACAACGAAGAGGGACATATGGAAAACGCTTCTTCCTTTGTCAAATCCTAAATCATCCTTCAAAGCTTTACTGTTTCTAACATGCAGCTGGCAATTCCCCAAGGGAGGGGATCACAAAGGCCTTTGTCCTAGGATCACCTTTCTCGTATAAAACTACTCTGCTCTGCTTTCCACTGCAAGATTCATTATGAGAAACAGTTAAATTAAAGTCAAGCTAAAAGAATTCTGTCTCCCTCAGGTGAAGCAGTGGCATTTATTCTCCACTTCCAATCTCTAAACAACTCACGTGTTGGACATAATAGACACAAAAGTGGGTGCAGAGGTGCAGACTGCCCAGATGTGACATTAGGGCCTAAGAGCAGGCTCACATTGTAAAGATGTCATTTTTTATCTGCCTTAGCAGATGATTCTCATTCAGCATTGCTGAAGGCAATAGAAGTGACGGCAGAAGCCTGTTCCTAATACTCTTGTTATACACGTTTGAATAAAAGAAGACCTGCAGTATTTCAAAAGCGCTGGCACTGAGTGCTCTGAAATAAGCTCTGAATCCACATCCCAAGGATATGACAGAGAGAGAAATCTAGAAAAGGTACCACTGGCCTTTGTTCAGCATCACCATCATCATCCACAAAGATGAACCAGGACAGAGAAAACTGCCACAATAAAAGTGGGGCCCCTTTCAAGCTCGCACTGGTGACTTACAAAGCAGGGTAACATCAGCGATCCAGGTATTCTGAAATCAGCTCAAGGAGGGAAATGACACCTATACCTCCCAGTCAGTGATCAGCTCTGTTCCAGGGCAGATAACAGATAAGGAGTTCAACCATCTATGCAAGGATACAGTCCTGTTGTGCTTACACACAGGGTGAAGAGACCTCAGAGATCACTGAGTTTCAGACCCTCTGACATGGGCAGTGACTCCTCCCACTACAACGGGTTGCCCAAAGCCTCACTCAACCTGTCCTTGAACACTTCCAGGTATGGAGTATCCTCAGCTTCCTTGGGCAACCTGGGCCAGCATCTCTCCACTTTCATAGAGAGTAGCTTCTTCCTAATTTCTGATTTAAATCTAGCCCCTTTTACTTTGAAAACGTTACCCCTCATCCTATAACTAAAGCACCTCTTAAGAAGTCCCTCTTCAGCTTTCTTATCAGCCTATTTAAGTACTGAAAGGCCACACTAAGGTCTCCTTGGAGCCTTTTCTTGTCTATATTGAACAACCCCATGTCTCACAGCCTGGCCTCACAGCAAAGGGATTCTACCCTCTGGCCATTTCTGTGGTGTCTTCTGGGCCTGTTCCAATAGGTTTTCATACTGTCAAACATGAAATCACAAGCAATGCTGAGACCCAGAGAGCCTCTCGGAAGGGCTGTTAGTGAAGTCTCAGTCAATGTTACAGGTGGTAGCAAAGCAGACACCTTCACAAGCTGCAGGTTCAAAGGTGTTTACACAGCTATCCTGAACTGACTCAAACACCTCTCCAGTGAAAAGCACCACAGCCAGTCCTACTCACAAAGGAAACACGATGTCATGGACAGCTTCATTGTGGCAGGCAGCAATCAGCTCCTCTTTAAAGGCAGTGCAGTTCACTCGATATATCTGGCACTCATTTGTCCCTACAAAGAACTGCGGACCCTGACCTCTGCATGTCAGGGAAGTGACAGCACCTTGAACTTGAATTTTCCTGTTAAGAGAAAGCAGAGGTTTGGTCTGACATTGAACTGAAGGTACTGATTTTACAGCTTCCCTTTTCTGCTGACTTTACAGAGCCTTGATTTCTTCACATGCCCCCAAAGCTCCATGCCAGACTGGGATACTAACAGGTAATAATGTGGCAAGGAGCAACAGCTCATTCCCAGACACAGACCCATGGAATTGTTTGGGTTGGAACAGACCTTTAAGATCATTGAGTTCAACTGTTCCCCTAGTACTGCTAAGTCACCCATGTCCCCCACACCACATGTCCATGGCTTTGCAACCCCTCCAGGGATCCCAGGTTAATACTCTGTGTGACCTTGCCTACCCCACCTGCTGCTCTGACTGAGCTTTGGACACTTGGTTTTCTGGACCAGGGCCCAAGGAAAGAGCATCTTTGCTGATCTTTGTGCTCAAGTGCACTTAAATACCCCACATTAACAAATACTCCCAAACAGTCTAGACCTCTTGGGAATAGTTTCAATACTTCAAAATTTTTGCTCAAGTTGGCTACTGAAACAATGCAAAGCGAGTTCCTGTGAGCCCAAATTTCAACTCATACAGGGAAACATCATCTGCAGCTTCGTACTTTGTTAGCAGCAAAAATCCTTACACATCCCCCAGAGCTTTCAGACATGAGCTTATAAATCAGTGGAGCCTTCATGTCTCCCAATTCCCTGTCCTTCTGGAGATGGCACACACTGCACTTTCTCAGCTGGGATAAATAAACATAATTTTGCTGACTTCCCACTTTTCATCTGTTTAGGATCTGACACCTTATGCCCAGAAGGAAACGATAGTGGTTTAGACTGAGGCATGAGCAGGGCAATTCACTTCTGAGCAAATGCTGCAGTAATTCCCAGTCTGCTTCTCCACTGTTGAACTGTGCTACCTATTTTGTCTTGCAGGGCTGAAAACCTGAGATCCATTTAGACTGTGCCTCCCCATAGAAATGAGTGGTTCTTACACTGCGACCCTTCGAGGGGAAGTGTCACCTCTACCCTCCCATTTCATCCATCTACAAACTCACTTTATTACTTTGTAGGTTGAGCCTTTACAGAGAGCTACAATCCCTCTTCCGGTGCCGACTACTAAATCTCCTGTCTTCAGCACAAGCAAAGCTGTGACTCCCTAGGAGAAAAGAGGATTAAAACAGACTTGGATGGCAGTAGAGACAGCCACAGTCACCATCACCCCCAGGACCTGTGTCACTGATAACAAGCTTCATCAGGACTCTCTGAGTGACCTAGGATGAAGAGTGAGTCTGGATAGAACAGAGTTATTCATTCCAGGCCTACACCAACTGCTACAGCATGAGGAGCAAGTAAGGAGCATTGCCATGATGGCTGAACACTGGAACAGGTTGCCCAGGAAGATGGTTGAGGTCCCATCTCTGGAGATATTCAAGGTGAGGCTGGACAAGGCTCTGGGCAATTTGATCTAGTCAGGTTGGACTGGATGATCTTTGGAGGTCAACCCAGGCCATTCCCACAATGGCCTTTTCCAAGCAGGCAGGCCCACATATGAGCCTGCAGGTCTTTATCTCCTTCCAACTGCCACAACACACGTGTTGTATTAGTGCCTCTGCTTCTCTTTCTGCTTGTTCTTGATTGATGAGACATGAGAACAGCAGATGATGAAACTCAGCCTAAGTGTCCTTTCCTACAGCTGCTTCTGGGGCAGAGCCTCTGTAGGTCAGGCCTCTGTCCCTATCTGAAAGATGAAATCCCCTTGCCCACCTAGTAGTAATCTGACACATTCAGCACAGAAATGCTTTGGAAATCAATCAAAAAATAAATTTGCTGTGCACTATGATGAGCAGATCAGCAGCAGGTCAGGCACTCCAAAATGGAGAAATGGCTTTCTCAAGCTACCAGCCCACAGTAAACCATACAAAACCAACAAGCAAAGCCAGGCTTTGGCACAGAATGTCAAGTAGAAGTCCGTCTCTGCTTCACTTCTGCTACCTGTGAAGTACACAAGACACAAGATTAATTCTTGGAACATCTGAGAGACCTTGAAATAGCCCTTAAAAGAGGGCCAAGACTACCTCCATGGGGTTAAATTCTGGTACTTTTACTCAGAAAAACATTCCTACTAGCTGAGGGGAACACACGCATGAGTGAAATGAAAAGGAAAACAGAAACAAGAAAGGAAATAAAGGAGCTTTGTAGCAGCAAAATTTGGCCAGAGGTGAAGCTGTGTCCCAAACCAGTGTGTATGAGAGGCATGGGCTAGCTGGTGGCAGCTCCAGGCTCCTGGTGACTTGGAGGGAGTCTGTTTTGGTCCACATAGTCAGTGGCAATATAAAGTCCAGCACATTTGCCACTAGCCAGGTTAATAAGCAGTGGTGCCAACTATTGTGACAGCACCAGCAGCGTCACAACATTTCTGGTTTTTTAGGAAGAAATCCCTGTTGAGTGCTTGGCTTGAGCTGGTTGGACTAATAGAGGTGTCAGTGGTTCACCCTAAAGTCTGATACCAAGGCAGCACTCCCAGCATTTCCGTCCTAATCCCAGCAAATTTTTAGGATTAAACATTTCCAGAGTGTTGAAGAGAATAAAAGGCACAGAGTATTGCTTTTCCACATGGAAAGCACTGAAGCTCTAAGGAAGGCAGGAGAGGGGAATGAAGAGCAAGCAAAAGGGCTATTGGAGCTACTTACACGCAGAAAAGATGCTGCAGATCCCACAGGCAAGGTCTGAGGACTTTGGAAAAATTATTTGCTTCAATTAACCAACAAAACAGAAACAACTGGTTGTTTTTAAGTTTGCTCATATTTTACAAAGGAAAAAAACCCAACAACCCACCATGTTTGTCACTGGGCATTCCAGCACTGTACCCACCTATGCATCAGCCCAAGGACTGTTTAACTTGAGGCTCAAAGAAGGGTGGATTGCAGGGAAATAATGTGACACATAAGA
>VZRI01006035.1:18191-33498 GCA_013397515.1 Upupa epops
TGAGGGGAGACCTCACTGCTCTTTACCTGAAGGGGGGGTTGGAGTGATGTGGGGGTTGGCCTCTTCTCCCTAGGGACTGGCGATAGCACAAGAGGAGATGGGGTCAGGCTCTGCCAAGGGAAGTTCTGACTTGATCTGAGAAAAAACATCTTCTCAGAAAGAGTGGGGAGGCCTTGGAAGAGGCTGCACAGGGAGGGGTTGGAAGCACTGTCCCTTGGAGGGGTTCAACAAACAGGCAGATGAGTAATTCAGGAGATGGTTTAATGGTTGGGGATTGTAGGGTGGATGGTTGGACTTGATTTTGAAGGTCTTTTCCAGCCTTGATGGGTCTGTGGTTCTATGCAGGGGGCATCTCTGGTGGGCAATTCCATGTGTGTGTTGGTTTTAGGTGGTATGGTGGTACTAGGGACTTCGTGTATGTGGGGACCATGTATATGGCTGTCTGTGTGCGATGCTGGGTGTAGGATCTTGACATGTGTGATCCCATATTTAGTGGGATCTTGCATCTTAGTTTTTGTGATCCTGGGTGCCATACACAGCTTGGCATGTGTGATCCTCCAGGGAGTTTATGTGATCCATGGGAAGTAGAGTTTAGACATTGGGAAAAAGTTCTTGATGAAAAGGGTCATGAGCCCTTGGAGCAGGTTCCCAGAATGAGGGTTGAACACATCCCTGAATGTGTTTCAAAGTCATGGAGACCTGGAGTTCGGGGACAGGGTTTAGTGGTGGCCTTGGGACAGCTGGGTTAATGGTTGGGTGGTAGAATCATAGAATGGGTTGGGTTAGAAGGGATCTCCAAAGAACATCCAGTCCAACCTCCCTGCACCAAGCAGGGCCAGCACTCTTCAGACCAGGTTGCCTGTAGCCCCAGCCAGCCTGAGCTTGAATGGCTCCAGGGATGGAGCCTCCACCTCCTCTCTGGGCAGCCTGTTTCAGAGATCCTCCAGCCTCAGATTCAAGAGCTTTTTAAAGTGCCTTACAGGGAAAACTCAGACACATCTGTGTGACAGGAGCAAGTTCCTGACCCTGTGCTGGTATGGAGGTTCCAGCTGGGACTGGGTTGGCCATGGTGGCAGACGGGTGATGCCAGGGGAAGCCACAGCAGTGCTGCTGTCCNACACTGCAGAGGAGACTCTAGCAGCTGGGCTGTGCTGGTTTCAGCCAGGATTGGGTTGGCCCATGGTGGCAGAGTGGTGATGCCAGGGGAAGCCACAGCAGTGCTGCTGTCCAGAGGTGCAATGAGATCCCCGTGCTCAGCTCGTGGCCTGAACAAGGAGGAAACATCAGTGCCAGTCCCTATTTGTCATCATGGGAAGTGTTGGCTTGGAAGGGACCTCCAAAGGGCACCCATCCCAACCCCCTTCACCAAGCAGGGCCAGTAAGACCCCCAGCCAGCCTGAGCTTGNGGGTGGGGGGCAGAGCGTGAGCGCCCAGGCGGTCTGTGAGCCCCTCGGGGAATGCTGGAGGCTCCTCAGGAGCGGATCCTTCGCCCTAAGGCAGAGCTGGGCTCTGCAGCGTGATGTGTGTGCAGGGTGGGCGTTTGGGGGGGTATGGGGGAATCTGGGTGCACCCCAGTGCCAGGTGATCCCCACTAGTAGTGAAGCCGTTCTGATTGTCCAGGCTCCTTTGTCTTGTGTAGTGGGTAACTGCTCGCTTCATCACATCCTTACCCAGATTGTGGTAACCAGTGCATGGACAAGAGAGGGTGAGAGGCTCACAGAACCCCCCACCCCACCCTACGTGATGCTTTGAGCATCACCCCACTGCTGCTCCCTGTGACTGGGAAAGGAACTGTCCCCCAGCATAGGCTTGGTCGCCTTTCACCAACTTAGGCAGGAAAACTGCTAGAAGGGCATGAACCACCTCAAAGCAACTCCGGCCACCCCTCAGGACCCTCCTCCCTTGCCCAGGACACTGCACACAGCGCAGCTCTGCATGCACCTGCAGCACTGGGATGTCACCAGAACATTTCCCAGGTCTTTTATCACTGGAGTGAATCATTTGCTGGGGCAGGCTGCCAGTACAAACCTTGTAAGGGCTGGTGCCAGCTGGGCATGGCCACAGTGGGGGAGTCTTGCTTCTCAAGCAAAACTGAAGGGCTGTGAGTTCCTCTGCCCTGTGCAGGGAACTGGGTACCAAAGGGGAGTTTAAGGGATGGGGCAGACAGTCAGTGTGTGGCCAAGATCGCTGGCAGCCTGGGGTGGTTTGTTTAGCTTTAGGGAAAGCTCTGGGCTGAGAACCCTTCTGAAATCCCAGTCCCAGGGTTTGCTGTTGCACCTTTGTTGCTTTGGCTGCCCCATGAGTATTTGGGGGTGTTTGCCCTGTAATGCAGGAGATGCCACTCCCTGATCCCCCTCCCCAGCTTTCAGCTGGAGGAAGTTTCTGAATGGGGCACTGCCGTGTGTCCCCATGGAGAGAGGTGGTGAGGGGTGTGTGGGGTGACAGGACATGCAAGTGGAAGGAAACAGTTGTCCCCTGGGGCAATGGGAGAAAAATGCTTCCTCTCTCGTGCCCCGGGGCACTCGTTTGTGTGATGTAACCTGGGCAAATGCGTCACGGGGCACCCCTTGGCCGGGATGAGCTGAGCTGTGCTGTGGTGGTGCTGAGCACCGTAGCTTCTCAAAGGCTGCTTAAACCACCATGGGGTGCAGTTGGGGGATTCATCTTGCTTTCTCCATGGAGAAACTGAGGGACAGCCAGCTCTGGAGGGAGGTGGAGGCACTGGGGGGAACCCATTCCCTACTCTGGGGAAGACTGGGCCAGCTGGGGAATCACCCTTGGAGCCAGCCCAGCACTAGGGTTGGAACCCAGCTTTAGTCTTGGTGCTCTGGATGGACTTGGGGTCCTTTATATAGTCCTTCACATTCATGATGGCTTGTTCCGTGAGCAGCAAACAGGCATCAGCCACCCAACTCCAGGAGCTCCGTGGTGCTCCCCAGTGCACTCGCACTGCTCTGCTCCTGGACCCAAATCTTTACGGAACATGAGCTTTTGGTGCCTGATGTCTGTGGCTCCGCTGTACCCAGTCCCAAACTCTCTTCCTTGCTCAGGGTGTGCATTTCCCCAGCCTGCATCTTGCACAGGACCACAGCAGCATCTCCCCACGTCCAGCAGCAGCCCCAGCACTGGGAGCTTTCGGGGTGGTGTTTGCTGAGGCAGAACCGCTCCTCCCTGTCCCCCCCTCGCAGAGGGGAATGCGGGGAGGAAATTGCTGCTGACGGAGCTACGAGAGCTGCTGCCGGACTGGGGATGACTAAGTTTGGCAGTGCTACCTGCCCGCTGTTTTTCCTTTTATGGAGCATTTGAGCGAAGCCGTCGGAGCGATTCTCCTAGAGAACCCAAAGGGATCCACCCTGACCTTGGGGACAGCCACCGCTGGGTTGGGTTCGGGGTGGCTGATGGTGGCTGGGAGCAAGCAGGGTGTGTGTGGTGAGACACTGGGGCAGTGTGTGGCTGATGGAGGCGGGGATGGACCCCCACACCCCTCCCTTTCTCCATCCGGATGGGGCACCCGAATGTTTTCACTTTCTATTTTAAGGAGCTGGACGCTGGCCCCGAGCAGAGGTTTGGCCCGTGGTGCCAGCACATGGGCTGCTGGCACACTCTGTGCCACCTAAATTTGAGGCCACCCCCCCATCCCAGCATGGCTCTGCTGCTGGCACTCGGGTGAAGAGGACATGCAAGTGGTAGCCACTGCAGGGATGAGGATGTCACCTGCATAGGGTTGCTGCAAGGTGGTGGCACTGCAGGGGACACATGGCTGCAAAGGGACAGCAGGAGGGACCCTGCTCTGCACCCCAAGGGCTGAGGTGGAAATGGGGCAGCTCAGCCTTGGGAAGTCCCCAGCTGGTGAGAAATTCAGAGACAACCAAAAATAGAACCAAACCTTTGCTGCCAGGGGCTGGAGTGGCTTCACTGGGTGAGGACCAGGCTTTGGCCAGGCTCCCCAGCACCCAGGGCGGCCACCACTGGAGCCCCCAGCCTGTGCTGGGGGGGGGGCTGGGATCAGGCTGCTCATGTTGTGTCCTGCATTCTTGGCATTATTCTCCTTTTTTCTCCTCCTCCTCCACCCCATGGATGGTTCTCAAACCTCTCCATTTATGGACAGGAGGTTAGGTCAAGTGGGAGGGTGAGGGGATGTGTGGGTCCCTGGGGAGGGATGAGGGACCCACGTGGTGGGATGGGGCCCATGGCCACCCTTGGGGGTCATAGTGGTGGTGTTGTGTGGGAACTTGGGGGGACACCTGGGGCAATGCCTCTGAGTTGTGGATGCATCACTGGGACCTCTACCCAGGGGAGTGATTGGGGTCACCCCCAGCCCCTTCCCAGCTGTTGCAGCACCCTGAACAGGCAGCTGGAGAGAAATCAGCCCCTGTGGGTGAGTGGGTGGGGGTTTCCTCTTGGCTTATCACTTTAAGCCAACCCAGTGGGTTTGGGGGTGATGCTGCAACAGCCAGACCCCCTTGGGGGGGATGAAGCTGGCCCTGTCCTCAGCCCCAGGCCACCAAGGAGTCACTGGGGTAGGGTGAGATGACTCTGAATGATGAAATGTCCTGATTCATTCAAATCATTGCTATTAAAAACCCCAAACCAACCTCCAGAAGAAGTGACTCAGGCCCTGCCATTTGATGGGGATGGAGTGGCTGCTTGCAGTGAGGCTTTTGGGGTGGATTTTCCCCCTGTCTGAACTAACACCTCGGGGTGTTACTGGAGGAGATGAACTGGGCTAGAGGCAAATACCCAAGGAAATGTACTGCTGGGGACAGCCTTCCTGTTCTGCTGTAAGAGGCAGGGCTGGGGAGTGAGGATGCTTCAAATGGGAGCACATGCAGCCCCCGAGCTCCTGGACATCCCAGATTGTCACTTGGCTTGGGGAAGGGGCTTGGCACTTTGTTGGGAAGAGTGAGATGGATGAGCCTGAGCTGTCCTTTGGTGTCTTAATCCCCAGGGGCTGAGGGGCAGAGGGAGGGAGGGACCCCAGGGACTGTTCCCTGCACCTTGTGGGGACTCGCCGTCACCTCCCAGCTCCTGGCTGACTCAGCCGGACGGGATTCCCACAGTTTCCGTCAGGTACTGCCTGGAGTAAATGGGAAAGAGGTTTCACAAGCTCCAGTAATTAATGCAAATTACAGAGCAGCAACATGGGAATCATTTCTTCCCCAGGTGTCCTTCCAAAAATGGCTTTGGGCAGGGGTGGCACCATCCTTCGCTTGTCATTAGGCACTGCTCCGCCTCGGAGAAGGTGAAGCCTTCGAAGGCTGGGGACTGTGGGAACGGTGTGACAGAGGACGGGCCCCACAACCCTATGGGCGCCCAGCCTGGCAGCTGGGTTTGGCTGGAGGGCAAGGCTGGCTCAACCCTGGGTCAAGATATCCCATGGGGAAGAAACATCATCTGACCTCCCTAAGCAACACAACTGCTCCTGACAGCTGCCAGCAGAAAAATAAGATCATAGAGAAGGGGCCTGGAGTGGGTTGGTTTTTTTAAGGTCTTGGCTCTGCTGCCTGCATCAAGGGACAATACAGTCTTGCTGAGAGGGGCTGAGCTTCAATGAGGCTTGAAAAAAGAGAGGGTGAAGGGGTTTAAAAACCTCTTTCATCTTTGTTTTTCTTCTCCTCACTGAGCTGGTTGTGCTCAACCCTCCGACATGTGAAATACTGGAAATAAAGCAGGGTGGAGGTGGGCTGGGAGACCTGAGCTCCAGAGCCAGCAGTGATGGGCTGGAAAAAGTCTCCCCTGCTTTAGAACCATACTGAGCATCCCCAGTTCTTGGGCTGCAGGGAACCTCCTTGAACCTGTCTGAAGGGAAGTTGAAGGAGACACAACAGGGCAAGGTGGAGCAAAATAGGACCACTTTGTCCTCCAGTGACTGATGGCTGAAATCCTGGGCTAAAGTCTCAGGGTGAAACACAAAGGCTAGAGGTAAGGAAACCCTTCCCGTGCAGACTGTGGGGGTCTCCATCCTCAGAGGCTGATGTTATGAGCTTTTCCTGCAAGAAGGAGTAATGAGAAGCAGTTGAGAGGTGACCTGGAGATGCAGGACAACAGCCAGCTGCTGCTGGTGGTGGCATCGCTTTTAATGGTGAATGAAAAGCCACCACCCTGGACAGTGCTGGATGGCTGTGGGGATCAGTTGCTCTGTCGGTCTCCTGCAGCCCCATTTCTAAGCCCCATGGGCTTAGAATTCTGTGATTCGGGTGCTTATCCAACAGAGATGGCTGTGTGTCCTGTTTAGCTTAAACCTCAGGACTTGTAGCAGAGGGAGATGAAGGAGCTAGTGCTTTGCTGTGTTGTATCCCATGCTGGAAACTTTTCTTGTTTAGGAGTGGAAGCAGTTTCAAAAGACTTGGTTGAAGCTCACAGAAAGTGAAATCAGAGGGGATTAAATTCACCCGGAGCCAGTTTCCAGGTCGTTTCCATACTCCTTCTCCAGGAGGAAACACTCCCAGTCGAGATGTGGGTGCTGCGACTCTCCATCCCCTGACCAGCCAGGGTGGGGACCTTGGAACAGAGTGGGATTGGCAAGTGAAGCTTCACCCCTACTGGACTGGTGAGCTCAGAAAACCAGTCCTGGCACAGGAGAAAGCCTTCTCCTCGTCTGCAGGCTCAGCGGGAGCTGCAGGGAGGTGACTGTCTGCATGATTTTTAAATAATCGTGACTTTGCTGAGGTGATTTCTTTTTGATGTGTGCAGGCTCCTCCTGCTGAGTTTCCCCGTGCAGGTTTTCCCTTTCAGCGAGGGGAGTTGCCAAGCACATCCCAACGGACGGATCTTCTCCCACTGCTCAATCCTGGCTCCCATCTGAAGGTGGGGAGGAAGAGGGCAACGCCAAGAGCTGCTGTGCACAAGCCAATTCCCCCAAGGACGGCTGCTTTAATGAGATGTCACAGCTAACGAGTCTGCTGGCAGCGAGCTCACGGAGAAACGTGCTGGGAAATGGTAACGCAGCAAGTCTTGGCGTTGGGATCATCGTGCGGCTTTCTGGGATGGCTCATCCATCCCAGAGATGTGGGAGCTGCTGGATAAAGGAACCTGCTCTGCATCCCAGGAGCAGCTTGCAGCCAGCCTGCTGTCCACTTGCTGTTGGGATGTGGTTAGACCAAGTGTCAGAAATATGCTCATCCCAATGAGAAATAAAAAGGGAATGAACAATAAACTGGCCAAAGCAGGTACTGGGAGTTCCCAAAGACATTGGGCAGTAGCACAGGGTTTATTAGGTGGGACTGGGAATGATGGGATGAAATTCACATTGCTGGTGTTGTCCTGCACTGTGACCCCTCCTTATCCACAGCCCAACAGAGAACATCAACCTTGCAGAGGGGCTCAGGCTGCACTCGAAGGAGGACCTTGCCACCTCCAGGAGATGAGTGAGCACTCTGGCTCCTTAGAACCCCAGTGCACAGAGACTTTGGGAGCTCAGAAATGGTTTTCACTGCTGGGTTATCCTGGCAGCAAGCACAAACCCTTAGCAACTTGTGCCCTGGTATCTGCTGCAAGTTAAATCTAACAGTGGGTTCAGGGGGTTCTTGTTCGTCATCATTCCTTGAGCACAAGGGAAGGGAAATACAAAGACCTTCTCCCTTCCCATGCTGAAACTGGGGTGCAGGATGACTAGAGATGCAGACTGATCCATGGTTACAGGGTGCTCATGGGCACCCATCCTATTTCAATGGGGCAGAGGAGGGAGGGGATCATTACTGAGGAATTTTTGTGGTGAATGTAGGGTTTGTGAAGCCATGGTTGGGGGGGTGGCCCTCAGCTGCTCTCTAGTTTCCTGTTTCCGCTGCCTCTTTGACTGGTTACACACAGACTGGGCCAGGTTTTGCCATTTAAGGCTCATTTCCCTGCTCTGGTGGCTGTGCTCAGAGCTGATGGGTAGGTCGGTCCCTCAGCCACTCTCTGGTCATTAAAAACCCAGAGAGGGTTTGGTGCTCATGGCTGAGGAGGGAGACTCTCATCTTCCCAACCTCCCTTCTTCCAAAATCTCCACTCACCAGCCTCTGCAGCAGGAGAAAAAGCCGAGGGAAGGGACCTGAGGTTGGCTGTGGAAGGATGAGCCCCAGTTTAGATTGCCAGGAGAAAAGCCTTCCCAGTCCTAGAGGATGCAGGATCTGGGCTGGGGGCTCTGGTCCCATGGGGCTGGGTGAGCAGCCCACTGAGCCAACCCTGAGCAAGGGACCCAAACTGAGTGATGCCACGGTGAAGCCCTGCCAGGTTCTTGTCAGTACTGAGCCCAGGCTGTGGCAGAGCTGTGGCTACCCTCCGTGCTCAGGGGCTTCCTCATTCCTGGGACCGCAGCTGGTCGCTGTGTTTTCCTCTTAGTTGCACCCACACCGAGCTCTTGCAAAACAAGAACAAGGGCTCTTGAGTGTGAAAGGTTCTGTGCAGAAATCTCACTGCTGTGGGATAAAGGGGGTTTCTGCAAACCCTTCAGGAAAACCACTCCCTGGTTTTCTGCTTGCTGCTTTGCCTCTTCCTTGGGCAGAGAAGCCGTAGAGGCAGCAGCCACCCTTCATTTCTCAGCCTGGTTTCTGTCCGAGCTCCACC
Source organism: Upupa epops (assembly GCA_013397515.1). Lineage (NCBI taxonomy): Eukaryota > Metazoa > Chordata > Aves > Bucerotiformes > Upupidae > Upupa > Upupa epops. Next base: position 26,739 of record VZRI01006035.1, read on the forward strand.
ACGGCCCTGGTGACCCCTGGATCTGCTTGGCTGGCTCTGCTGCCCATGTTGCTCCAGCTACAGAGGGGGTCTGGAAGTCACCTCTGCAACCCACATGGCTCTGGCTTAAGTGTGGAGAAGGGAAGACAGCAGGAACGCAGAAACCTTACTCCCTTCTGTCCTTAAGGGCTGGAGGAAGGGGAGGTGTGTTCGTGCAGGGAGTCCCCAGGGAGGTGCCGTGGCTCCAGTAAGGGCCACCTGCAAGTCCTTGAGGTTTAATGGGACTTGAGTGCATTTTTAAAATATTCCCAGAGCTGATAACACATCCATCCCCTTGGAGAGGCTTAATACCTGCCTGTGCGCACATCACCCACGTGGGATAGCAGAGAGGGCACCTAAGGGGGTCCTGGTGCCAGACAAGAGGTCTGTCATCCTCCTCTTAGAGATCAGGAGGCAACTGACGACTCATGAACCCAACCAGTGAGTCCCATCACACTTTTTCCTTCCAGATCTTGATTCCAAGGACCAGCCAGTGTCCTCACTAGTCCCAGGACAGAGTTGAAGAGAGCAGGCAGGGTGCCTAAACCATCAGGGGAGTGACAGTCAGACATGGCACCCAGGGCTTTTGTTTGCCTTTCTCTTGAGATCTTATCTCCAGCCGGCCAGAATGTGTGAACTGAGCCAAAGCACACGAGGAAATGCCAGTCCCCAGCCAGGGATGGAAACTTCAGGGACAATGGGCTGATGGACTCGGGGAGTAATAAAATGCATCGGGGATCAGTGCCTTCACACACAGGCTTTGTGGTGGTGGTTTCCTTTTGTCCCCAGTTTGTGTGCAGAGTGGCTCTGGTTGATAACTGGAGAGATGCTATCGTGACAAGCTCACTGGTTTGGCCCTGGGTTTGCTGTAGAGTTCAGTGAGAGCTGGACCAAAAGGGGCTGGTTGGGAGTGGTGCCACCCCATGGAGCTCACGGGCTCTCTTCTTCCCCTACAACTCCTCATCCTGAGTGGCATCACCCCCCTGTTATCCCTGCCATGGGGACCAGCAACAATCCCGCTGTGCCTGGCACTGGGTGAGAACCTCCCAGTCCTTCTCCTCTGCATCCAGTGCCCGGCGAGGTGCCAAGGCTGTGGGGGGGGAGGGTGGCAGCTGGGTTTCAGTTTTGATGGCTCTTGTGAAAGGGCTGAGTGTGCTGTAGAGGCTGAATCACCCCTAAGGGTTTTATTTTAACCTGGCGGAGCAGCGGGGAGCGGATGGGACATTGACAGGAGCAGGTCCCACTCCTCCATCGATGACTCCCCGCCTGGGGCAAGCTGCTTGCATCACGCTGTGCAAACAGAGCCAGGGGCCAGCCCGGGCAGGGAAAGAGCTGGGATAGGGCCCAGAGTGGTTCTGCATCCCTCCTTCTAGGAACAGGCAAACTTTGCTTCACCCACCTGTTCCCCAAGTATCCCTGTGCCTGCGGGCAGAGGAGCTGGGGGTAGGGCTGGAGCTGTCAGAAGGTTGGGGTCCCCATCTATGGGTGCTCAGGGCTGTCACAGCTGCACTGCACAACTCTATGTGACTCTTCTCTTCCATTAAGTCAATGTGAGCCCTATTGCTGGACGTGAAAGGGGACTAAATCCCCAAACCCAAGGCAGAATTGCCTGTAGAGTCAGAAGTGCTTTGTGTTACTGGGCACGAGTGGGAGAGTAATCCTGCCTAGGGGCAAAGAGCATCCCTGCTCTCTCTTCCTCTGTTTCTCACATGGAAAGTGAAGGCAATGCTCTTCCCTTCCCTCTCTGAGGTGGAGCCTGTTACCACAGGCTTGAAGCCCTCAGAAGGAAGGTGGCATTAGCCCAGCAGAGAGGGAACTGCTCCCCAGCTTGCCTGGGCAGTCTGGGATCTCCTTCATTTCCTTCCACGGTACAAGCAGAAAACTCCATCCAGCTGCCTCCCTGCCCTTGTCGTCAGCGCCCAAGAAAAATCAATTCCCAGAGTAATTCAGAAGGAGTAGAAAACACAGGGACTGGCTGGGCTCAGAGCCTTTTTACACGTGCAGGAGCCTTTCCGTGGGCTGAGGAACCAAACCCTGAAGAGCATCCTTTGGGGAAAAGTCCCATCCAGGGCTGCATCATGATGGAAGGGTCACCCAGTGGTTTTTGGGAGGCAATGTGGGGGCAGAGGGCTGAGCCTTGCACAGAAAGCACTGGGAAAATCAGCTTTTTCTCTTCCTCTTCTCTTTTGAGCTGGAAGAAATACTCCCCTAAGCTGACATCAAGCCTGGCTGCAGGGACAGGGCTGCTTCAGCAGCTCTCAGCCCTTCCCCTTTGAAGAAGCTCTTTTGGAAGAAAAGTGTTAAGCTTATACCTGTCCCATTGCTGTGGGAGAAGCAAACCCCAAAGACACACAGGGTGGCCAGGAGGGCTGAGGCTGGGAGCCTAGCTGGCATCGCCCTGGGACTGGTGTAATCGCCCTGTGCTGGGGAATGACCTTGGACTGAAAACAATTCAGCGCTTGGGCCTCAAGGTCAATCAAGAAAGCACCAGCAGCACATTTATTCAGTGGGGGAAGGGAGGGTTTTGCTCTGCTCTCATCAAACCTGCTCATCCCCAGGACAGGTGGGAGGGTGGGATGGCTGTTGGGGGCCAGGACTGAGTTGGGCAGAGGATGCTCAGCCCAGGCACCGGCTGCTTCCCCGTCTGCTGTCAAGGCTGGGAACGAAGCCCTGGTCTCCTGCTGCATGTGTGGGCTGAGAACCCCGACGCCAGCATCGTGATCTGGGAGTGTTGGTGGAGGGATCAGCTCAGGGGTACAGAATGAAGGGGCTGGGGAGGGCATGGAGAGCTGGAGGCAGCAAGGACAAGAACAGCTGGGGAAATGGGTAGAGAGTAATCACTGCTCAGGGCTTCAACCCCTCCAGCAAAGTCCTCTTATCAGGGACAGCAGGCTGTAAACAGGCACGTGTCCCCTTTTGCTGCTTCTGCTACCTGGGCAGGGCTGTGCCCTTTCCAATAGCCTCAGTGAAACCTGGCACAGGTTGTCTATCAGTGCCCAAAGATGGAAAGCAGGGAATTTCTAGAGTTTTCCAGCATGACACCATATAATGATTTACCTTGGCAGTGGGCGGGAGAGAGGCTCAGTGCTCTGTTAGCCCATCCATGCGGACAGAGGATCGGGGGAGAACTATCCCTTGGTCTGTGAAGGGAAGGGTGTCCACTTCTCTCTGGAAAAGGCATCGATCAATGGGAGAGAGCTTGGGGAATCAATACAAAGGAGCAGGAACGTCGGGGAGGGATGTTCAAGAGTGGAGAGTGATGCTTACAGGGGGAGAGGAGAGTCTGCAGCTCATTGGAGATGAGCTGGCAACGGGGATGCAACGCAACGAGTCAGGAAAATGTCAGGAGCCAGTTTGCTTTAGGTTTTCACGCTGAACGTGTCCCCGTAGAGGTGGGGGCTGCAGCAAATCCCCCAAAACATCTCCAAAGCAGGAGGTGGGCCTGGGGTTCCTGCTCAGATTTTGCCTCCCACAAACTCCCGTTGTGGCTGATGCTGCAAGGAGTGGATTGAAAAAGAGGAAGGTGCTGGGATGGCCCCTGTGTCTGCAAAATAGGGGATGTGGCCAGGGCCTTTCCCTCTTCCCCTTGGGGTGTGGGAAGGAAAGAGAAAGGCAGCACCCTGAAAAACCTACACAGTTATTGCAGGAGGGTGATTTAAACTGACTGGGCTGCTACTAGAAGTTTCCACCTCCTTTCTCATTGTCACAACAGCAGGAGGGAGAGAACGGAGACCAGAGAGCACGGTGAGAGCAGCCATGGAGAGGCTGAGTGGGACGTGCAGAAATTTAAGCCAACCCCAAAAGCCATTGGAATTATTTTCCCCTCTCCTTGAGCTTCCTCTCCCCACACATGCAGCAAGTGCCATCCCTGTGTGAGCAAAGGGCTCCTGCTCTAGGGGAAGAGCTGGGAGAAGCAAGTGGAAAGCAGAGCTCACGTGTTGTCCCACAAGCACAGAAATTCAAGCCCGGCTGTATCAGCCAGCGAAGGGCAGGAGGATCCTCCCCCGGACAGTTTTGTCCTGCACCAGAGCGAGCCAAGCGCCAAGGACAAGCCGGGAGAAGTAGAGCAAAACAGGGCAAGTTGGGAGCCGGTGATGTCTGCTCAAGGGGAACGCGGCGTCCTGGGAGCTTTTTGCTCGGTTCCCTTTTCTCTCCTTTCGGCTCTTGCAACATTCTAGATGGGAGGAGAACCCTGGCCAGCAGAGCCAGCTATGTCCATCACACATGGTCTGGGTGGTGAACATGTTGACAGGCTGGTGGCTTCACTCTTAAAATGTCTTCAGGCCAGGAGGAAGCGGTGTCACACGGCTGTGTGTTGTGGGCCACATCCTGCCATCCCCACCAAGGCCAAAAAACCCTACCGACCCTGAAAGGCAGGAGACAGGGCCGGTGTTGCTGCCTGCTGCCGGATGCTGGAGGGTTGATTGCTTTCTGGTTCAGTCCAATAATCAAGAGACACTAATTGCCCAGCAACTCCACTCCCTGCCTAATGGGCTGTCTGTATCTGCAGCTCCCCAGCCCTGCTTCACTCAACCGGCTCACCGGGGTGCAGCAGAGCATCCCATCCTTCTTACACACCCCATACCCAGCTGACCAAGACCCCCATGAGCCATGATGGCCTCCTCAACTGATCTTGACATGCTCCCGATGTTTCCTATCCCAAACTCAGCTCCTGGGTGCTCTTGTAGGACTTTTCCCAGTGCTGATTCCTGCAGACCCCTTATCAGCACATTGGTGGACCATGTTTAACACCTGCAAAGGGCTGCCAGCTGCACCCGTGCCTTGTGGCTCCCCTTACTTGACGTATAATCTTCTAATTAATAATCAACCTTTTCAAAGTGGAGTGCAAACATTAATTAATTCCTTGTGAGGTAGGTAATTAACAGCGATGACTCCCATTTTACTGCAAGAGAAGCAGCGATAGGGAGATCGTGCACAATCGAGGTAGCAAGGGAATGACTGTGCAAAGGCAGCTCTGCTCCAGCATGGCCCTAAAGAGCTCTAGCTCACCCAGGGATGGGTCTCCTTCCAACCAGGGCTTCCCATCACAGTGTGGTGGGGTGTCTCTGCCTCATAATCATAGCCATCTCCAGCATGGAGGGGATGGCATAGTGCTAAGGTGGCCTAGCAGGTCCATCACCACAGACACCTCTGCCCTGAGGGATGAGGCCCAGCAGAGCCTACAAGGCTTCTTTCTCTCCTCACCTCATTCAGGAGCTGGTGGAGGTGCCCCCTGAACCCAGTACCATGTCTACTCCTGGGTGGGTGTCCTTCCTTCCAAATCTGGGAGGAGTCATGGGTCTGGGGCATCTCTGCCAGCTCCTGGACAAGATGCTCCTGGGAAAGAGGATGCTGTCCCATGAAGGGCTGCTCCCCATGTTCCCTTCCATGTTCTGTGTCCTATCTCCTCCCGAACTCCTGGATTCTGCAGGTTTCTCTTGCCACTCTCCTCCTTTGTTTATCCCACCACAGGGAGCAGTGCTGGGGGGATGGAGTAATGTCTGGGTTCCCATCTCAGCCAGACCCCACACTGCGAGGGACGTCCAGACCCCATGCTCACCCTCACAACAATCTCTGCAGATCTCTGGTGACAAAGAACTTGCTGGTGTGGGCTGCAAGACCCTTTTAGCAGGGCTGGCTCCCTCCACCATGACGCCAGGCAGGGTTTGTCCCAGAGAATACAGGAATTTTTCACGTTTATTTCATTTCCCAGGGAATTTTATTACTTTTTCCTTCGTCATCGCTGTTTTCAAACCGCTGAGATTAGACATCCAAGGTCCCCACAATGAACCCCGTGTGCTTCTGAGCGGCAACAGATTGCGAGTGGCTGCTGCTACTTTACTTACAGGGCTGCTTAATTAATGTGATTAATCAGCCCGCGTTCACACAGCGCTCTGGAGACTCCAAAGCCCCTCTCGTTGCCGTTCACCACCGCCTGCTGCTCCGTGGATGCTGCCCTCGCCTTTATTCCCAACCAAGGTTGGATGCCAACACCCAAAGGAGATTTGTGGAGGTGGCCCTGGCTGGGAACCGCCACATCTCCCACTCCAAGGTTTAGATCAAATAGGTCAATTATTGCCCAAACGTGATCAAACTGCTGCTCCTGCAGTGGCCCCCAACCAGCCCAGGGGAGTGGGGGCTCCCTGCGTGACTTGGAGCAGTTTCATCTCCCAGGTGTTGAAGGGACAGAGCCTGGGACAGGGCCTGGAGGTAGATGCTCCCGGGTGGGTTCAAGGGCCACAGAGCCTGGTAGCAGTCTGGCAGGAGCCCTGTCCCTGCTGCCTGCTGACATCAGCAGTGAACTTGGCCCCATCCCGCTCAGGCTCGGGGTTACTGGTGTGACCCCACACCTGGGGATGCAGTCAACCGCCCCGTCCCATAACTAGTGCAAGGCAGGGGCAGGCAGCAGCCAACCCCCCACCCCAGCTGTGGGGATCCTGCAGCACATTACCCCCCAAACCCGCGGGGGTACCCCCTTCTAATGCTACTGAGGGTAAGGGCAGCACAGTCCAGGACCCCAGAACCGCGGGGGTCTGTGCAAGGGATTGTGTGTGTGGGTCTGCACTGGGAGGGGGAGGTCTGCAATCACTGGGAGGGGGTGAACACCCAAAACGAGGGGGGGTGGGCAACAGCAACCGGGGGAGGCGCAAGTAGCCCCTTCCCCAGCTCAGCAGAGTGAAACGGGGTGGGGGAGGGAGCTACACACACAGACATACAGACACACACCCCATCTATCTGCTTT